>JAPMOR010063801.1:45829-67617 GCA_026543865.1 Argiope aurantia
TGTGTGTGTGTGTGTGTGTGTGTGTGTGTGTGTGTGTGTGTGTGTGTAAGTAACTAATAACTTTTCATACACGCTCAAGGGATGGAAATTGAATAGCGATAACAACATATTTATTTCTGATGCAATACAGGCAGGTTCGAATTATCATAGACAACTGTCTAGGGTTCTTTAAAATTGCTGGTCCTTAAAATTGTGATATTACCCGATTCAATTAATATTATATTTTTATTTAATTTTACAAGGACACTTTTATACTTTTATTTAATTTTACTTTTTCGAATTGAAATCAAGTATAGATAAAATGCTAAAATATTATTCTGATAACCGAAATGAATTATCTCTTTTATGTTAAGTTGTTAAAAAACTTTAAAAAAAATGTGTTCCCTTATTACAAAGTCGCCGCTAGAGTTCGCACGGAAAAAGCGTTTACCGCTACCTTATCACTATCCATGCTAGAGAAAGCGTTCTTTGTTTCGGAATGTGCCAAAACATTTTAGTTTATCTTCATTCAAAGACATTTGGTAAAGGACCATCACATCTTCACAACACCGAATGATCGGTGAAGAAGTTTCGGGACACGGGTTGCTTATGTGAGAGATTCTGATATACCATCCCTTGAGATTTTTCCCAACGGGATTTTGTTAAAGACAGAGTATTCGTGCCTCCCCTTCCCAGCAACTAAAGCAGCTATAACTGACAGGTCAGATTCCTTAACATGAGATATTCTATTACGAATGTGGCAAGAAGTGGACTACTGCATAAAGCGATGTTTGCCATGTCACCGGAGGGGCGAATAGAGGGTGATTCAAAACTTGTCGTTGAAATTTCTTGGGGCGGTAGGGAATACGTCAGGAAAATGATTTCACATAGGTAAGTACGTCCGCAAACTTCATCCGCATACGCAAAATGGACAAGTGAAGGGAACACAAGGAAGCAGTAGAGTTAAGTGGTAACGAATGTGACTTTTATTCCAGCAAGATTAGTGCAAGTTCACAGTAGATGCTCAAAATTGCAACCATTTATACGAAAAAAGGATTCACTGTGCCGTTGCATCGACCGTCGAACATTTTCAAAAAACGCCTGGGATATCGCGGACAATGCCTGTGGCGGCCACTATTCGTACAATAAGGTCCATTGCACTGTCGAAGGAGGACTCTTACACATGGTCTTTCATGCTCCAACACAAAAAGGAATCCATGGGCGATAAATCAAATGACTTCGGTGGCCAAGCGATCGGTCCTCCTCTGCTTATCCAGTGAGCTCCGAATGTTCGGTTCAGGTAATTATGCTATGGTCTGGAGCTCCGACATGATGATGCCACATATCTACGCGGATATGCCGCAGATATTGTCCATGATATGCCAGGCGTTTTTGAAAAAAAGTTCGGTGGGCGGTGCTACCGTGCTGTGAATCCCGTATTCGCGTAAATGGTCGCAATTTTTAGCACCTACTATGAACTTGTGCTTTACTTTGTTGGAATAAAGGTCGTATTCGTTACCACTTAACCGTACTGTTTCCTTCTGTTCTTTTCACTTGTCCGTTTTACCCATGCAGATGAAGTTTACGGACGTACTTTCCTATGTGAAATCAATTTCCTGATGTATTCCCTACCTCCCCAAGAAATTTCAATGACAAATTTTGAATCGCCCTGTATAGAACAGCTAGAGGAGCTTAGATTACTGTTGATTCACGATATTTTCGTCCCATTCAGTATGAATCGCCTTGTGCTCCTGCCAATGGTTAAGTTCTTTCCGAAGCCTCACGGGATACTAATTTAGATATCCCACGTGGCTGGAAATTATTTGCTCGCGATGCTGATATAACTACGTGAAATGGCCGGGAGATTGCCAATTAGTACCTGCGTTGTATCAGATGCAATTAAATTGCTATCAGTATTCAATTTACATCTTTTGTTATTTCATTTGCGGTTTCTCTCTCTTTCTCTCTCTTTGTGTGTGTGTAAATTTTATAGTTTTCTCTGCCTTATGTTTTGAAATTTAATATCAAGAATAAAAGTTTTCTGTTTTTGATGTTTTCTTCACTTAATGTCTCATTATTATCAAACCTTCTGAATACACATTATTCGAACACACCCCACTTCATCTGAATGACTGGAGTTCCACCGTGGCACCCGCGTCACTACAAAAGGAAGCGCTGACCAAACAAAGAAAAAGGGATCTCACTTAAACGCATATACACATTTTAAAATTTGAGAATTTTGTTAAAATTTTCGTTTTTCTGGGGGGGGGGAACTTTTTTTTTATGAATTAAATTTCAGTTAACAGTGAACGTGTTTGTGTAGAGTTCAATGAACTTATACTTAATTAGTTTCGTACATAAAAATAATTTTCCAATTTTTTTATTTACTTTTTATTCTACTGAGCTCTGATTATTTATTTATTTATTATATATTAATCAGCTTACTTTCCGAAACTTCCTTATTATTGAGTGCTAATTTTTGTTTGAAAAACATTTTTAAAACATAGAATTTCCAAAAACCTAATAAATGAAAAGGATAATTTTCTGGAGTTCAATTGCTCTTTTTTAAGTATTAAGAACCACAGAATTAATAATATTTGATAATAAACTATTCTCTTATTTATTTTTTATTATTCGATTCTTACAAATTAAAAAAAATAAAACCATCATTGCGATTTTTAAAACAAGTTTATTTTGTAATGGAAAATTATTCTTCGAAAGCTGAAATTGAGTTTCGCTTCTAGTTTAGAAAAGTAATTCCGAAGTGAATAAACTGAAGTGGCGAAAACTCTAAACAAAGAGGGCAGATAAAATAAGATCTCTAAATCGTTTTATAAAACATTAAATATCTAAACAATAATTGAATATAAACTGTTTTAAATAAAATGTGAGAAGAGATAAAGACCATACTTTAATACAAAGAGACGGAAGACAATTTGGTTAAACATTCGCCAAAAGTATTTCTAAAATGTATTGTATTTAGCAGAACTGAATATTTCAGTTTTTTTCCTTCAGTATTTAAATAAATAGGCAAAATATACAATATAATATACAGAGAGATGCAGAAATAAAAATAAAGAGAGGAAAAAAACCCTCAAATATAAATGAAACCAACTGAGTTTGTATCTTTCGGTAGTATTTGTTGGACAGAATGAAAACTAAAATGATAAATACACTATGGTCAGAATTTGTTCGAAATAAAACACCAAGAACTCTTACTCTGTGAAAAATTTAAAATATGAATGAAGTTTTGTTTTGATTATAAATGAACGATATCAAAATGCAACATAAACAAAAATTTAAAAATGTTGATAATAGGAAAATGTGATATATTTTTCTGTATGTGTAAAATATATTAAATCAAAGGAAAAAAAGGCATAAAAAGGATATTAACGAATTAAGACTACATTTGGGCACTTTTCAAGTTTTCATTTATAGCAGCAATAATATAATATCAAAAACCAAGCTGTTGCCAAAACACTTGAATGTTTAAGCCAAAAATATGACGCGTTCTTTGCTGTCACGATAAAAATAAAGTGATAAAGGCAAGTTTTATGTTTAGAACGAACTGATATATCCGATGTTCTTGTGCTAAAATATTTTTAATAGTTGTGTGTCTCTTATTTATAAAAAGTAAAATATTTATATAATTATTATGAATCTTTTCTTATGCATCAGAACGATAAGAAAAATGTCTCATGTGTCGCAATTTTAAAATGAACTGATACACTCAGTCGTGTTCGAATTGAAAAATATTTTAATAATAAATGAACTACTAAATAATTATTTAATTAATTATGAACGAACTTTTCTTCCACTTCAACACGACAAAAACAAGTTTCCGCATGTTTGGAGCTGGGCTCTCGGTGATGCTCTCATCTTATTATTTCAAATATTTAAAAGATGTTTTAAACAGCTATCATTGCTGAACTTCATACTAATAATTTGAAATAAATGCTCTCTGACGTAGTAATTTTCTGTTGAAATTTCTGACGAGTTATTTTTAAGAAAAACGATGAAAAAAATTGAACATTCAAAAGAATGAGTAAAGTGTGTAATGAAATGTTAGTTTTTAGGTGACATGATTCATCTTGAAATCAAAAATGAAATTCAGATGCATTTGAAATCAAAAATTGATTACTTTCAGCGAATCAACAATCTAAATTTTGAATTGGTAAGCAGTCATCAGAAAATTGAAAGCTTGTTTGAAACATTCATTTAAAGTTCTTGTTGCATCAGTTAACTATTTTGAAATAAAAATGGCATTAAAGGAAAAAGAGGTATTATGTGTAATAAAAAAAATACAATCATCATTTTTTTTGCTTTATGTGGAATAAATTTTTAATATAGAGCGTGATAGCCATGTTCTAAATATCTCAACCACAAGAAATAGTTTATGTCTTGTTTAGTTACTATATCTAATTAATTTCAAGTTTCATTTAGTTATATTAACGTCCCGTTTTAAAGCAACACTACGGCTATTTTGGGACGGACCTTGTCATTTTGAACCATCGCCAGATGACGAGAATAGCACCTGAGTTGGCACCCCCTCTCCCATTTTCCATACCACACCATCGAGAGGAAGTTTGACCCCAATGGATTTACCGTGTACCAGACCCGCTTGCACGACGGTTCTTCGGTGGAATCGGGTCTCTGGTTCGGAGATCTTACCACCCGGCCTAGTGGTCTTGTAATTACTTTTAAAGTATTCACTTCAAGAGTAAATCATCAAGCGCGTCAGACCTCGAAGAAGATGCTCAAAATTAGCAATTTATTCCTTCCTCTTTATTTTATTTAACTGCATTTTAATGGAAGTTTAGTGGGATGTGTCAAAAAAGTCAGGACATTTTAATCTTTTAATTCATTTCTAAGAGGATAGAGGACGTAATTTTCAAACTGGTAAGATATGTAGGAGATCGCTATTCTGACACTCATTACAGGGTGTCTCACAAAGTGCGCAGCGCGACTCATTCTTATCAAACCTTCTTTCTGGCACGTGCCGCGGTGGAAATTTGAATCTTCACTCGCTGGCGCGCTTTTCCTCTCTTCGGTTATTACAAATCTGCACAGTCACCTCGGAAAGCTTCTGTGTTCTGCAATAGTCACATGCATCGTAATTAGGAATACAAATTATCAGATTCGTAATGAACGTTCTTCGTGTCATCAGACTACGCTATATTCTGGGACCTCACATCTTATACACCAAAATACTCATCTTGACGCGTTCTATCCGAATATGTAAATATTAGGTGTTACATACCTCGTGGAACACTCTGTATATACTTTTTACTTTTTTCCTTGTCGTATAGAGAGAGAAAGTATTGTAACCGTAACAAAGCTCAAATTCAAAATTTTGATGAATCTTCTCTTAGACTTGACTCCGTTTCAGAGTTCCATTTTCAGAATCATGTCTATCTGTATGGTAACAGGATATTTCAAAAAAGCTTTGAGGTAGATTGATGAGATTTGGTATATGGATTTAACATCAAATTTTCAGATTTCTGTTCAGTTTTGAAAAAATCCATTCCGCGTTAATCCGTACGTACGGCTGTCGTGTGTAAGTGAATGCGATAACTGCGAATTATAAAGAGCAGCACAGATGAAATTTGTACTCGAATTTCTCACCAGAATGCACATCAAATTTGGAAACCAATCCTTCAAGGGTTTGGGGGTCTGTTGATCTGTACTTTCGAGTGCGCACTAACTCAAAAGCGTAATGACTTCCATAAATGAAGTTTGCATCTGATCGCAACTGCGGCTCTGCATCAAATTTCGGTTTAAACCGAGCGGGAGAAAGACGTTCGAAATATGCATTTACATTTTACTGCACTCGCGCTTTAAACCTGTGTCAGAGATTATTCGCGAAAGATCGCAATTCAATAAAAATTCTAGAATCCAAGCCAAAAAGATAGATCTTTTGTAATTATTGCTTGTAAATAAGCATGCAGTTAATATATATGTACCGGTTTTCTTTGTTATATTATGAAATATACATCTATGTGTGAAAAAAAAAAAAAACCAAACGATCTGAGCACTTTTGACCCAAGGTCCACAATTTTAAGTGAGGGTAAAGGATAACATCTTTATTAGAAAGTGATCGAGAAAGATTCAGAGAGACTACTCTCGCTGGTTTTGCGAGACATTAGACAGAAAAACTGTAATATGCCTTTTTAAAACAGCACAATCTTATCATTTGACTCAGGGCCACGGTTGACTTAGTAGTCAAGTCTCGGCTTGGCTCCCGCAAAGCTCCAGGTTCAATTTCATGAAACGATCCATCTTGAATGCGGTCTGGGGCATGATAAATCCGGCGTTATTATATTACCATCCATTCTAAAGCGTCAAGAAGGCAATTTTCGAAAATTTAAACTCTAATGAAACGATGAGTATGCCACTTCAGCAGACATTCCACCTCAACTTCTCCAAAAATTTATTTAGAAATTTTTTCCCCAAGAAGTTATTAAATGTTTTAGAGCAGAATGCTTTAAATACTTAGCTCAATCTATAAGGGTCACGGTGGCCTGGTGGTAAGATCACTTTGGAACTGGAGGGTTTTAGGTTCGATCCGAAAAACCGCTGTGTGAGCGGGTCTGCTGCACACAAATATGTCGAGCCAAACATCCTCCCGCTGGTTTGGTGCAGAAATCTATAAGAGTACCAGGTCAGGTGTCGTCTTCGTCATCTAATCGCGGTTCATAATGAAGAGGTACGTCCTGCAATAGCATTAGTGTTGCTTTAAAACAGAACGCTAATCTAACTAAACTAAATCAGATTATGAGACATAAATATATTGCAACACCTTCCAACTAATAAATATTTATAAATTATGATAAGAGTATACAATTTAAATATTCCATAACTGATTTAACAACACAAAATTTTGGAATTTTTTCTTTAACCCTATTATTTGCCCCTATTCTCGCTTTTGTTATGGCATTCCTTTTCATATCTCTTGACTTGATGAGCTCATCTGTAACAAAGCTTACTTATAGATCAAGAGAAAAGAATAAAAAGTAACTTATAGATCAAGAGAAAAGAATAAAAATATTGCATAAATATTTCACTATATTACACTTAAAAAAATATAAATGTATGTTTCAATCACACACTTTAACGACGCTGAGTTTTGTAAAATACAATGCAAAACGAGGTGTATCCATACTTCAGAATTCACAGTTTTTCTCTTATTTTAAGAACACGATATTCGAGAATTCCTCGACAGAATATAAAATTATGTAAAAGAATGATTAAGAATAAAAGTGTTTCTTCGATGTTATTTTAATGACTTTTTTTTCGAACATTGGTTTTTATCAGAATCCGACAGATGATGATTTGATGAGAAAATTTCACTTGATCAGAGAATTGTCAAAACAAGTTTCTTTTTTTTTTTTTTTCATGTGCGGTTATGCCTTGTCTTGCTGTAGGGTCCAAAGCAGTGTAATTCAATCTTTTAATCTTCAAGCGCTTCTAAAGAAATGCATAGCATGAAACTGAGTATCATTTGGATAACTACGCACAATCGAAGAATCTTGCATTCAGCTTTATTAACTTAAGGGCTCTATGGTAAATGATTAAAAGCATTTTGTTTCAGTACTTTGCAATTTTACTTTTACATAATTTTGCAATCTGTTCAAGATTTCTCGGGCACTTTGCATAATTTAATAACATTGAAAATTTTATCGTCCAGAACAATTTTGAAATAAAAACTTCTCTATTTAAAGCATTTGATGAACTGAAGATTTCATTATCTCTGAATCAATTAAATATTCGATCTTCTATAAAGCAAAATGTTTGTCTTCCATCTAATATAGAAAAATTAATTTTTGTTTGTTCGTATTTTATGCGCTGACGTACCGTTCATCCGATTGCGATAAAAATTTGCCAACTTATTGTTTGCACTTGCACGAAAGTTATAGGCAGAGTACAATTATTAGCCTTTCTTTTCAATACAATAAAATTTACAAAAAAAAAAAAAATTGTTTCAGACATTTCTATTATGCAACATAATTTTAAAATTGACAACCGACAAAGACAAAAGGTAAACGGCAAACGGCACATGTCATTCTGAGTTAATCTCACATATATCAAATAAAATAAAACTAGGGGGCTCCACCCCCTGCTCGCTTATGCTCGCCACCCCCAGGAACTGCTAATGCATTTCCTTTCGGATCGCTTCGTCCGCTCGCCATCTACTAAACCACTTTAGTCTAGCAACAGATATATTCAGATTCAATTTATTTCAAAATATGATAAAACAGTAAAAGAAATAAAAAATGTGAAGCAGAAAGTACACTCGCAAAAATCACTTGCATCAAAATTCTTTGTAGACACAAAAAACATTTCATTTAAATAATTATATACATTCACCAAAGAAACAATTTTTTTAAAAAAAAATAGTGCTTTTCTAACCATTTTCAAATTTGGGAACTATACCATAGAAACAGAATAAAAAATGAATATTTACATTAAAAAAAGAAAGTGCTTTTCTCACAATTGTTCAAATTTGGAAGCTACACTACAGAAACAGATAAGAATTTGATATTTACAAAAAAATAAATTGTCTCAAAGCAACTATACTAAAATTCAGTCCATTTCAAAATAAGACAAAACAATGAAAGAAATAAAAAATGTTAGACAAAAAGTGCACTCGAAAATTGAACAGTAGAAAAGTTTTTTGTAAAATAACTTCTCATTTAGGAACTATACGCATCCCCCACAGAAACAAATTCAAAAAAATTGTTTTTTACTCACAATTTTTCAAATTTGGGAACTGTACCAAAGAAACAGAATTTAAAAAAATCACTATTTACAAAAAATTTAGGGAAAGAGTGGCTTGAAGCGTCAACAATCAACGCCAGAAAACAGAAAAAAAGCATGTTAGGGAAGGGAATACGTCCTGGAAATCAGAAATTGATATATCGATAATCGTGATATATTTCTGATTTTTTTAAATTGATAATATTGTATTATTTTATATACTTCCGATAGTTTCTTCCTTCGAATGAATCATTGGCCAGTAAGTCTTTCAATATTTCAAGTGGATTCAAAAGATGTTCCAAAACAATATTTTTATCATGACAACATTTCGTGTATTTGCCACTAGAATTTACTCCTTTTTCTTCCCCAGTAACGTGCCTGGCAAGAAGAACAAGCTCCTGACAGAGTCCCATAACTATACTCTTATATTTCGGAAACTTCACACCATACACATAAGCGTTTAACACTTTCTCGTTCATTACGACTGGATCTTCTTATGAACGATTCTTGGGCATTTTCATTCGACGATTTCGTTTTGAAATCGTTACGGCACGACTTTAACTCATCATTAAAAAAAAATCCGCTTTTTGACCGTCAATTTTTTGTTTAAAAATTTTTAATGATTTCACCGATGCAAAAATGGCCTTCTCTTGAAATCTTATCAAACCGAATGTTGATGTTCCCGAGAGAGGTTGAAGTGTTGTCAAACGACGATTAACAAATTCGGTCAGATTTTGTATCCATGTAAGCGTTTTATATATAGAGATTATTATCCTCGATGCCAATTAATGCAAGTGAAATGAAATCGAAAATATTTAGTGTAAGTGCTAATTTTTTTTTTCCTTTCGTTAATGAATAGTCGTCTACACAAAATATTATCATTCAACGATCATAATATTTTGACTGCAGCGAACCTCACATATTATTTAGAGTTTATCTCACACATTCAAAAAATAATTATTGTTATCGGTGCCTATCATGATAAATTATATATAATGGAAATGCAAACAATAATTTTTCTATTTATACAGTGACTCGACAAACGACATTTCGGTTATGCAAGAGTATATCATATTGATTGTTCTGACAAAAATATGTCTCCCAACGTTCGTCACTTAGTATATCTGCCAGCGCAGCACGTAGGAATAAACCAATTCGAGCTTCTCAAACAAACGTGGAGCGACAAGCGAACAATGAAGCGGATCGTTCATGAATTCCAAATACACGTGCTTCAGAATCTCAAGATCAACATGCAGCAAGAATCGGAAGACAACGCTTGTATGCTGCCTGCTCATGCACATCAGAATCAGAAAACCAGCATGCGGCAAGAATCGAGGCAACTATTCTTAACGGAAAGTCGAATGGAGAATATGTGTTGACTCCACCCATTCCCATTATTCCCACCGGCATGTCTTTTGATTTCAAAAGACTGCAGTTCCCCTTCCGACTTGCATTCTCGATCAACGAGGCGCAAAGTCAATCACTTCAAGTGCGGATTGAACCTAGAAAATCCATGTTTTTCACATGGCCAGTTGTATGTTGGAGGCTTACGAGTCAGGCAGACAAGAAATTTATTTGTTTTTCGCTGAAGATGGAGAAACAAAAAATACTGTCTACCCCAAAACACTTAAATAATAAAGTAAAAGAAAAAAAAAAGAATAAATATTATTTATACTTCTCTTTTATATGTCTTTCAATTTCAATGAATGCATTTACTGTCGACAAGGAAATAAATATCATTCATTCTATCACTCCTCATTAAACAAGATATCTGTTTCAAGTTTCAAACGTTATTTCCAAAATCATTTCCTCTGTGGCAGCAACGCGCCGTGTACCAGCTAAAGGTTTGAAGTAAAAACTAGATTCCACGGGTACAATTCAGCCTGGTTGATTCTGAAGGATTATCCGGCCATGCATGCTGCATATTGTTCACTGCAGAAGGCAGAATGAATTCGTCCATCAAGACATTAATGATGTGGAGGAGGGTCCCTCAGGAAAGTCGATACAACAAAGGGGTGTCGTATTCCACCCCGCCCACTCTGGTCCCACCCCGCGTTTCAGGTGAAGTAACATGTGAGTCTTCCCTTACAAGGCAAGCAGCATTCTGCCATTACAATGCGAAACAAGATAACAAGACTGGAAGTTATTCATGCTCAGATACAACGTAACTCAGTTCTGAATGCATACAAATTTAGAAGGATTCATTCACTGCATTTATTTTCACTAAATCAAAACTTAAAAAAAAAATTTTTTAAGACAATAGTTGAAGACAATTCATGTGGATAATGATGGGATATATTCATCCTTTTGCCAAATTAAATAGTCCTGAATGTTTGGTTTGTTTATATATATCAAGTTTGGTTTGGTTTAGTTATATTAACATCCCGTTTTAAAGCAACACCAGGGCTATTTTGGGACGGACCTCGTCATTTTGAACTGCGGTCAGATGATGAGGAAGGTACCAGAACTGACACTACCTCTCCAAACTTTCACACCACTTCAACGGAAGGCGGTTTGACCCCGACGGATTTAACGTGCACAAGATCCGTTTACACGACTGTTCTTCGGTGAAATCGGTTCTCGAACCTAAAATCCTCCAGTTCTAGCCAGACCTTATGACTAGGCCACCGTGGTGCATGTTGCATTCAAATATAATTTAAAAGTAATTTATTTTTGATTTCCATTGATTTTTCAGATGGAAAAACCGCATAATGTAACTGAACTTGGCGAATATCTCAATTTTTTTTTTCATCTGCTGGGGAGAGGACATAGTAAAAATGTAGGTTTTATGGCATCTAATTTACGTATTCGTATTTTTAGTTATATTATCTATTTCGATTAACTTTATTTAAAGTTGGAAAATTATATGAGGTTAGGTCTATTTCTGTTGCAAATACGATTAAAGAGCTTAGAAAGCAAAGTAACGAGATGCTTGAAAAATATTATTATTACTAACAGCCTTTGGTGACCAGCCGGTTCGCCAGTCTTAATGCTCGTTAAAATTTTCAATTAAAAATTTTAGGTAACTCGCCTTTTAATTGCTTCTTTATCAAAATATTTTTAAACTCCAAATTTTGATAGTTGTATAATACATTCATATTATTATAAAGTCCTTCAGCCATAATGTACTATGCATGTATCTCTCTAATTTTCTGTCAGTTCCCACGAAATTTCAACTTTAAATTAAAGCGGAAATGTTTACACTGCAATTAATATAAAAGCATATTTTACTGAAAGTAAGCATTTTTTAAAGCATGAGTATTGAAAACAGAGTCGTTCACCATTTAAGTCTTATGTGTACTGCAGAATAATTTTCATAATTTATGTAATATATCAAGAATTATTTAACAGAAATTTCACAGAACACATAAATTTCAGTTTACAGTTTTATTTACAAAAGTATTTAAACGACGTGAATAAGAATATTTTATTGTATTTCGGTCTATAAATATACTTCAAAAAATTATGAAAGTCTAAATTTTACACAATCCTTTGGTCCTAAGGAATCATTTTCTGCGAAATATTCTTTTGAATAAATAAATGAACGTTTCTATCTTCTGCGTTCAAATCTCACCGATTTATAAAGTTTTGAATATTACAATTTTAGAACAATTAATATTTTTATAATCTTAAGTCAATTAGTCTTCAGACTTTTTTATTACAATAAGCTTTGATAGCTTTACCGAACATTAATTCAGACTCTATGGATACAACAATTCAAGGTCTGTTACTACGTCTGTTAAAGAAAAGACCAGTATTCATTAATATCTTCGGCCGAATAGGGTTGAAAAACCATTTCAATGCATAAAATTATTTTTCGTAAGATTCCGAAGATAAAAAATAATGTTTGATTTGATAACCATTTTGAATGCTGAAACCTCAATTTTTTGTAATTTAAAATATCTGCAAAATTTAAATGTTTATGATAAAAATTATAAGTATTTGAAATTTAGCATGTGAATTCTTCTGAAAAAATTTCCAAAAGGGATTCGTGAGGAGATCATTGAATTGACAAATGCCATAGAAAAATTATTTTTCTTTACTGGAAACAGAAAAATGTTTTTGGAAGAGTTCAAACACTGGATACTTAAGATAAATTTGTTCGAATCGTTATAAATCATCTAATTATTCTATCATTATTTTTATGATAGATTTTTTGAAGCACTTTATTATTAAAATCTAATTATTTCTGAATTTTTTTAAAGTAATGAATTCTTTGATACATATTTCTTGAACACGTGTCTGTTTTTACCTTCTCATATCCGAAGTACGCGATATACACTGAAATCGTTGATAAATTCGTACTCGAGATTTTGACGAATGATCGTATTTAAGATTTCCTCGGGTCTGAAAAACACATTTTTCGGAGTTTTGTCTGTCCGTAAATATGTTCATTCAAAACAGCTTTGAACCAGAATGAAGGACATTTTGTACATGTACTCAACAATAAATGTGTCGATTTCTATTACATTTTGAACGAAATCCTTTCAGAGGAAGTTCGTTCGACTGTCCCAGTACACACTACAAAATATAAAGGATTCGATAGATAGAATTTGCTGTACTGGTTTAATGTCTAAAATATAAATCCAGATTTAAATTCGTCACATATTTATTCCATTTCTTACAACACGTGCTGAACATGACTGCATGAACATTGCAGTAAGAGGGTGCTTCATTTTCTGTTTGAATGTTCTTCAACGTGCTGATAAAAGTTCATTTTTCCCACGTCCTCATGACATGCTTGTGAAGGTCACATTTTAATTTCATTTTAGGTGTAATAAATTGTTGGAAAATATAATTAAAATATTTTTTTAAATAATCTTTAAAAGTAGAATTTATAGGTTAAATAATGGATATAATTGAAAAGAATATTTTTTGTGCTCCAAGATGATGTAAAAATCAGTTTAGTGCGTCATATTTTCGGAAATTACGGTAGAAAAAAAAAGAAAAAAAAATTGTTTAATTTTTAATTAAAATTTCAAAAAAAAATCTCTCAGAAGTGCACACTTGCCATCCTCTAAAGTATATATGGGCCAAGTTTGACAGTTGCAGGTCATATAGTCTGGCGCGTAGAGCGCGAACACTTACACAGCCTCGGTGAAATTCCGAGCACTGTTTGGCGTATTGTCTTTAAGACGATGCATGAGAAGGACTAAAACCGTTCTTTTTTACGGATTTTTTTTTTTTTTTTTTTTTTACATAGAAATTCAACTTTCCATAAATCAGTCAGTTTTAGTGATTGGTTAAGTGGATTGGAGAGGAACTCTTTTTATTTAAAATGTCTAAAGAATATTTTGTTAATGTGATTAGCAAGACAAAGAATCTACGCAAAAATTTAAAATTCGTAATTGATGAGAGCCAGTTACATAAAATGTCATCATTTTGTTCGCAGATGTTCAAATGAGTTCCCTGATGAGAGTGGATGTATTAAACCATGTTTGCCTTAAATTAAACTGAATCAATAAATATTATTTATTGAATTATTATTTATTGAATAATACATATACTGTAAAAGATCATGGAAAATGTGCCCTTGCATTTATTTTTTTAGAAAATATCATATATATTTATTTCATTTCATACAAGCATGCGCATATTCGTATAAAAGCTTTATTATTAATATTATACTTTTCTAGATTTAGTTTGCAGTAAAAATTAACTTATTTATTTTTAAATTTGTGCTTTAGTCAATGTGATAGCAACACTTTATAAAAGTTAATTTTTTACGATGCTCGTGCAAGTTAAACTTTATTTTTATTTTGTGATAAATAAAATGTTTAAATATTTGGTTAAAATATTTTTTAATTCCTTAAAATATAGAAACTTAATAAAATAAAACATTGGTTTCAATCAAAATACAATTTTTTGAACTTTAAGATGATGTGCAATAGGGAGGTATCGGGGAAAGATGCCAAATAAAAATAAATGCAAATTCTAGTTAAAATTGTTAAAAAAAATCGCCAAGAGGTACACATTCTTACCTTCCAAAGTATGCATGTGTCAAATTCGATTGCTCTTGGTCAAACGGTTTGGCCTGTAGAGCGCCAACACACACACACACAGACGCGCGTGCGCACGCTCATAAATGCACCTTCATCTCTATTTATAAAGAGAAAAAGTTTTTAAAGGCACGTTTTTATTGATGCACGTAATAAATAATTACAATGTTGACTTCAAATGAACTGGTAAGAACACGAGGCACTGAATATAATGTTATGAAGGAGCTATGCGAAAATGAATATCACTAGAAACGCAGTGTCATATATTTATTGAATATTAAATATGCTGAACAGCTATTCACCTGTCAAGTAAATAATATTTATTTCTTCATGACAACCAACTTTGGTGAACCACGCCTTCTAGCAACAAAGGAAAGTGCTGTTTTAACCCATTCACTGCCAGAGAAATGGACAGCAGTTTCTTTCGAGATGTCTCAGAAATGAGAGTGAATGGGTTAAACTATACTAGCACAATACATACAGAGCACTCTGATAGAATAGATAGGGTTCCAATGGATGAAATCAGTTGGCGAAATAATATATTTGTTGATGATGGCGGTTCTGTCAAAGTTTTATTTTGCGACATGCGCTGGAAAAAGGAGAACGGAAATTCATAGGTGACCGCTGAAGATCATTTAGGGGTCAAACATTTACGTATGAAATAAAAATTGTTACCGTAATAGGGACTGGGAAACTCTATAAGGGATTTTCTCTATAGAAAGTAACTGAAATAAAGTTTTTGATTCTCTGTCGAAATTAAAGTGTATATAAGAACAGGCGAAATCCTTGACATCTAGAGGTCATGAGCTTTCATATGAAACAAAAACTGACGAAATCACATTCATTTAAAATGTGACAACAGGTACTCATTCTTTGATTTTCCCAATTATTTCAAATATATCATCTAATAAAATCAGCTCCGTTGTTGGGAGTGGATACTTTATCATAGTTTTATTTTGCCATGTCTCTGGAAAAATGAAGGAGGGTGGTAAATGGATGACCATCTAGAGGTCACGAACTTCCACATCAAACGAAAATTAGCAAAATTAGTAGAGGGTTTGCGTTGGGGGAATTTTCTAATTGTTTTTTTTTTTCAATATACAATGTATAAGGAAGCATTGTTTCTCAGATTTCTTAAAAATGGGAGCTGGTAAGAGACATTTGACTATTGCTGATTTACCTAGACGACGAACATTTAAATATGATAGAAAATTTTTTAAAATCGGTCCTGTGGTTTAGGTTGCAGAATGAATTCATTGATGTTCCTTATTATTTTATATGGGATTAAAATAAAATTTGTTTTGAATATTTCTTTCATTATCTCCTTCATATGAGTTTCCACTGACCTCCTTATTTATGATTTTTAAAAATATATATATTTGTTACATTTTAGATCACTAAGAAAAACGCGTTAGTAAGTCAATGTTATTTTTGTTGTCTGTATATACCTTCATCAATTATCTACTGAAATTTTGAACGATATAAAATGATAAACTGTTCCATTCATTCGATTCGATATAAGACGGATAGAACCACACTTTAAAATTAAAAAAAAGAAGAAGAAAAAACAGAGGGCAGTTTAAATATTGTATTAGAAAAAAATAAATAAATAGACATCTCACCAATCAGTTTGTTTAAAGGTGCAAAGTTTTCTCCTCTTATTTCGCAAGAAAATAGGAAAATAACTTGCATTTTCCTGTTTTATTTTTTTCATTTAGTAGATTTTTTTGAAAATATGCAAGCAGTTTCTGGAAGGGTGGGTGTGTGAAGAGAATTCATTTGGCCGTATACTCTGACTACTCTACTAAAAACTGGTGCTGCATTCATACACCTATTGTGTATCTTAAATTGCTCTGAAGCATAGCCACGAATACGGACACTATGTGCAGAAAGCATGCTTCGGCTCGACGCAAAAATCTCAAGATCGTTTGCTGTGAAATGTTAGACGTTGGGAATAAAAACAGACGAAAATTCCACGCGAAATATTCCAGTCCGATGTAGGGCTTCAAAGGGATGTTGACAGAGGATAAGGAAAGGGGGGGGGGCACCGAAATCGGAGAAGGAGGTGGGGAGTCTGTTGACTCTGCCCCGCCATCTGTTTTCGGAAAGGTATTGTGTCCGGCCGCTTTGTAGTTCGCCGATCGGAGTGGAATAATCCGTGTTTTTCTTTTCACCGTTTAATGGCTTCTTTTATGCGCGGGAATCGATGCTTCCCTCCGGAGGACCCGGCTGCCACGACGCTAGTGAGCGGAAGGCAAAACTGCGATAAACTGCCAAATAGCTCCAAAAGAGGTATCTCTCGCGAGCTCACTCTATACCTATATCTATCTCTATATATATAACGCTAACGTATACGTGGCCCAGAAATGGAGCTCATTACTAAATGCCGAATGGCAATAGTCAAAAATAAAGAAAAGAAATCATACGAATTTCATTCATTGAACATTCTTACAGTTGTACTAAATCAAGCGCTTCGTTCAGCTAATGAATGGAGCTGCAAAATATAATCAGAAATATTCTGGACATGTTTCGCCATGTCAACAAAAAGGACATTCAGTCAGAGGAAAGAAGATATAAAAGAAATCAAGAAATATGCCTCGAACAAAAGATTCAATGAAGCACAAAAATAGGCTTAGCCGTTGTCTGATAAGGAATCATAGTAAGACTTAATGTACGGTTTCGCGCCAAGCACACCAAATCGTGCCAATCGCCCGAGAACTCTCTAAATGTCTATCATCCCGGTTGCATACTAGAAAGGCTCACAAGCGGATTTTAAAGTTTGCAATCAAAAAACGATCACGATTATATTTGATGAGAACGCTCCAAATTTTTCAATTTGGCCGTTTATTTATTTTAAGTCTAGCCGTAATCGTTATGATTTGGTAAGAAAATGGATACTCATATCATCCAAAACAATTTTCTTATAAAAAATGTTTTTTGTTTTGTCTTAATCCTAAGAAAAATTACATTTTAATTATATAAATTTTATTTTTCTACAATTTTTTATTTAATTTTAATATTTCTAATTCAATTTGATACTCAATATAAAACAATGTTTTTAAATATTGTGAGAGAATTCCTACTCGGCCATCAAAACATTCAAACAGGTACTTTTACCAATCATTCAATCCATGATAAGATTTTCACTTCCGCTTTTATTTTGTAATATTTTGTAATTTGCAATTTTCACTTTGCAATTTGCAGTAAACTGTTTTAATTGAATTCATGTATTTTAGTCGTATCAAATTAAAAAGTGAAATGTGTTTTTAAAGAAATGCATTCCATTTGATTAATTTAACAGCCTAAAAAATTAATAATCTAGGTGAACAAACGGGTCGCCGAAGGCTGCTAGTACTATGGATTGATCATGGTGAAGTGCGCACTTCTTGGTACTATCAGAGATATGATGATTTCCGAATCTAATATAAGAAATTTTTGGCGTGAATTATTCGAAACACTGATTTGTTAGAAAGGTACACAAGGCGTGTCATTGCCAGCTTTGGAGATCTCAAAATTTAGTAGATATGGTCTTTGTCGAGAAATTTCCATATAGCAATAGAGATATTATTATGCAGATTATGGAAGGGTAAGCATTGCTGTTAACTGATAGAAATCTATTTTTACCTTCTATATAATGGTCTGGGGAGGGATTAAAAAAATGGCAGAGCTTCAGTTCCCTCTTCCCCGGAAATTATTATTCTTATTTGAAATTGAATTTTTGTTCTTAATAAATTAGGATTACTCGTTTTTCCACTCTTAAGAATTCGATGCTCTTTGTTAATTTTTTGCTCTTTGTTTATCCTTGCTTATTTACTTTTGTTTATTTTATTAATTTCAGGAGAAGAGGGTACTGAAGCTCTGCCATTTTATACATTTTTTCTTAGAATACAGTGGTCAAAAAATGAAAGAAAAAAGAACAATAAAATCTTGAAAATAAATGTGCATTTGCGAGTTTTTTAAAATAGCAATCTCTTGATTTTTACAAAATTGTTAATTTCTGAGCTGCCAGTGCTTCTTTATGAAATAATATAAAATCGATTCATTAAAATAATATCCTCCCAATTCGAGCACTGGTAAATATTTAAGCAAAAAAGAGTGAAGAGTTTGCAAAAGTTTATAAAAGATTTTACCTTTATTAGTAGTACTTATGAAGGAAGATAAAATCTTTAATATTATTATGGCGTGTAATACTCTTATTAAAATATGACGAAAAGGTTAGATTTTAACTTACCTGGGATTTGGAGTAGGAAGAGTAAAAATTTAGTATAAGTTTGTAAACAGACCATCTAAGTTGAAAAGAAGATAGAATCATGTTGAGGAAAGATTGAAATCTCCATTACTTTATAACTTCCCTGCGAATGAAGATAAAAAAAATTATTCAAATTAGGCAGATTAGCTTCTTATTAAAGCAAATATATTTTGTAAATTTTTTTTCAATAGCTGCAATTTTATAAAAGTTTGGAATTAAAAAGTAAGTTACCCCTCTTAACTCTGAATTTCCAAATATTTTCAACATAATTTCCCATTTTAAAATAACCAGCTTTAAAACGAAAAGAAAAGAAAAAACTTTGTTCATTCTTTTTTTTTTTCCTCCTTCATTTGAATTTATTTAAATGCATGTAGATTAAAATTTAATTGCTCAAAAAAAAACTAATTAAATAAAAATAAAGAAGCAAAATTATTTATTGGCAACATTATGTAAAAATGATCATCTTTAAATTTAGGAAATTCCAGGAGCTACACAGTTTTTGCTCCTTTAAATGTATATTATTACAGTCTTCATATTGGAAGCAAGATTGTGACCTTTTTTTTTTTTTTGTCTTCATTTCATTTTTTAAAATAAACCATTTTCTTAAATTGTATTTTCTTCGTGACAATATACATAAAAGCAAAATCTATTCAACTTTCAGGATTTAGATTCTTGAAAATTGTGGGTTAGATTAATTCCTGTCAAGAATTTTTCGACAAGCCTACTTCTTTTCTTTCTTCGAAAAGCAATGTGGATATCCATCTAAAATTTTTCATGAGATATTCTTTCCTGTATAACACGTGCCTTAACGGAATTATAAGAATGTGTCTCAAAGTAATAACTAAATATATTCTAAAATCCATGTTGTTTGATGTTTTTTTTTAATTTACTGCTGACCTAATTAGATTTCTTAAAATATAATGGTTTATTTTATAGCTTATTTAAATGCTCATACCTTTAGTATTTTAATTATTTCTCCCAGATTCATAGCCTTCTGTTTAAAATCAAAACAGAACCTAACTTTCCAATTTTACTTCTTTCTTTTCCATACTCTGTAC
The DNA here is from genome assembly GCA_026543865.1 of Argiope aurantia. Lineage (NCBI taxonomy): Eukaryota > Metazoa > Arthropoda > Arachnida > Araneae > Araneidae > Argiope > Argiope aurantia. The sequence goes on from JAPMOR010063801.1 coordinate 65,872, forward strand.
AATGTTCATCTGCATGATAAGCTAGAGGTATATTTTGGATGGTTAACTCAATAGCTTAAAGAAATGGAATTTCCCTTAAGTATTTTCGCCATATCAAAGTACAAATCGACTGATTGTTGTCGCATGCCATAACGCTGGCTACATCGCAAAAGCATCCGTTTTAAATTAAGAATTCTACATGGTTACCCCAATTTAATCTGTCCTTGTGTCCAAGAACTAGGGGAGATAATCCCCAGGTTTTTAAGCTACGATTCACATCAATCTATTGGAAATCAACATAAAAATAATAATTCAGAAAATTCTGCATTTCATCCAAGATCCAGAAACGGAAAAATGCGCAAAAAGAGGATCGCTGACATCGTGAGAACGGGGTCTCTAATGGTGCGTGGAGGGGCTGTGTGAATGGGCGGTGGGAGGTGCGAGGGCTTCGGATTACGGCACTTTGTTCGAATCGAATAGTCGGAAATCAGGAGTCTTTTGTAGAGTGGCCACAGAAACCGCCTGCCTTCCAGTGTTTCGAAACAACCACCACAAAGGTGCCGGTGTTAGATGTCCCCGGCACACTATAAAAATGTGTTTGCCGTAATCCATCTCTTGCCACAACGATTTATTTCGGGCTTTGAGAACGTGCGCAACAAAAGGGACTGATTTGTTGACTGCGACTGTTCGAACACCGGAACCCACTTCTGCAGAGGTTCGATTTGTTTATGTTGAAGATCAATTTCTGTTTCTATTCTGTACACGACGAGGCAGCAATTGAGACGTGAGATTTTATGGATGAAACGGGTGTTACTGATTGGTTTCTACCGCAACGAACTCCATAGTTTACTTTTTTAATGCACTAAGATGTATCACAATTATATTTCTGGAAGCACTGAACATTTTGATAAAACGTGAACATTTGATAAAGTTCTTGCAATTCCTTTACATTCATACGCCAAAGTTCTCTTCTCATCTTCTCAATGTAGCAACTAGGGGGATACTTCTTCTGCAGCGGACTACCTCGCCACCACTAAACTTCGCAGTTTCAACAGAATTTGTTGTGGCCGACTGTTATCTTTAGCAAAGTCTATCCATAACACTGACCGATTCACCAAACTGACATCCTCCTCGAGGCAATTGGTCCGCTAGCCGCAATACTAGAGGGGGATACTAGAGGGGATTCAGATGCCTCGGGAGCCGGTCTGAGACGGAGCATTAGTGCGTTAATGCCATTTTTTAAAAGGGAAAATATGGGAGATACGTTGGAAAAAATATGATATTTTGTGCTTTGTTTGTGCTTGGAAAATGACTGATGATGACTGGGAGGAAAAATCCCCATCTTCCCATTTACTAACCACGTTATGCCACTGCTTTGAATCCGACTTTTCACTTGTTAGTTTCTGGAGTATATAAAGAGAAAGTATTGTAATCAACAAAATATAAATAAAGTAAATTCGAAGACGAGATTTTGACGAATACCACATTTCAAATCTCCCCGAGTCCGAAAAGACCATTTTCGGAATTATGTTTGCCAATGAAGAAGGTAATTAAAAGATGCTTTGAGCCAGTGGGATACTATCGGTCCTTCTGTATTTTCACATGCATATAAAAATGATAATGCAAAGTCTTGAATAAATGATATTCGGTATTTGATCCGGTGCATAGAGCTGATATAAATGGAGGAAGCGAGTCGCTTGTTTCTAGTCTAAACAAGTGTACGCAACATGAGCCAAGTCACGTGTCAGAAATCTGGCCTTTTTTGGT
>JAPMOR010063801.1:67717-124466 GCA_026543865.1 Argiope aurantia
TAAGCAAACTGGTTTCGAAAATAATGTTTTCTTTTTTACATCAGTAGTCGAGTTTATTGATTTAAATTATGTTTACTTTTTTTGTGCATTAATTAAAAGTGAGTATTTTTCTTCTTTAAGTACACATTTTATTTCTTTTCTTTACCCAAAAACATCTTTTAATTTTACATTACATATTCAAATACTTTTATCATTATCTCATGCAGATAAAAAAAAACTTTTTATAACAAAAGCAGATTATAAAAGTTACCCAGGTCTTTTTTTTTCACCTTGAATATTCTGAATAATCTTTATTTTTGCATAAAAAATGAAAAAGATATTAATTAAAACTGTTAAATTATTTTGAAATAATTTAGAAAGAAAAAAAAACGCTAGCTCAGAATCGAACCCAGCTTTCCTGAATGCTACGCCAGTGTCCTAACCACTACACTACTCGAGCGCTCGTTCGGGAAACCCATTATTAGTATCTAAGCTAATTTGAAAGTTTTAAGGTTGACTATTGAGTCTTAATATTTTCATTAATAAACATTCTAAATGTATACTATCATTATACAAAATCTCATTCTGAACTCAATTTTAAACCTCGTGCCTTCTCCTTGTTAATATCAGTTTTAAATATTTTGCTACTGGTTTATAGTGTTGGCGGTAACTTTGCTTCTAACTATCGCAGAAACAAAATTAAATCATTTTTGGAATATTAAATGTGTTGATTTAATACAAAATAATAAGGAAATTCGAAATTTTTACGAAAACGGTGATTTGAGGGTATGTGCATATCGCAAATTATTAATAAAGTTAACAGTTAGACAAAATTTTTATCTGTAAAGATAGCATTTCTTTCTTTAATAGTTTATCTTTAGAATATCCACTAGTTTCCTATTAGATCTTAATTAAAATTTATAAAAACATGCAATTACTGCTAGCACAATTATGAATTTTTACTATATAAAATTTTTAATAAAACGTTTTAGTTTCACGATTTCATTCACAATGATGATTTAATATCTTTTACGATATAATGCAATTGCAATATTTATAGTGAAAAAAACATATTGGAAATAATAAGGAATTTTATTTGCACTATAAATACACAATTATTAATCAGTCAATAGTGTTTTTTTACCATTACCAATACCAATTACCAATAGTGTTTTTATGTAAACACTTGTATTGGCGAGAAAAAATCACGCCAAGCTTGCAGCCAAGCACTTGCAACACTTCGAGATTAAAATAAAGCAAGCAACAAAATTTAATGCAGTTACATCAATTTAAATGAAGCTTAATAACAAATTAAATAAATTTAATACAATAACTAAACCAAACTATGAAATATTATTCAATTTTAACACCAAAATCACTGAGTGATGGAGGTTACGAAATTTTAAATTGACTTAAAATGGATATAAACAGAATATGTTTATTGTACTTACCTGTGAAATGATACAGAACTATCCTTAGAAGCTTTTTCTTTGCATCCAATTGCACAGCAATAGCTAACCATGGCTTAAATAAGTTTTAAAATCCAACAATTGAAAGCGAGAAAAAATCTGCCATTGAAATATAATGGGGAACGGAGAATGCGGTTACAGTGAACACAAATTCTGTCCCGAAGTCACGTGATTTTATCTTGTCCTACACCAAAGTAGGGCTGCACTCCCTCTCTTAGCATCTCAGCTCTATGATCCGGTGACTACAATTTGGTCAAATTTTGTTATATTTCGTCCTGCACATAAGACGCTTCAGGGCTCCGAGCACCTCCTGTTTTTTCTTGATCACCCTGTATATATATATATATATATATATATGTATGTATGTATATGTATATACTCAGTTTTATTCTGCTTTAGACTAATTTTATTACACATAAAGAATATGAAAATCAATGAAATTCGAAAATTGAATTTTGAAGGATATGGATTGACCGCATTTTCTATGCAGCGATCAGAAGTTGTGACTTCCGCCGATTGGAAAGAATTCTTTCTCTACTTAAAACGTTAGTAACGGCTATTCACACCTCTTCTGTGAAGGAGTGCGTGCGCTCATGAGAGATAATGCGCTCCCCAAATCACCCCTTAGGGATCTCAATTAGGCTCACCCCTTCGAAATAGGCAACAACCCTTTCCAAGGTCATTCCATTTATCGGGGGGAGATGACACTTATTCATCGTTACAGCTTATCTGTAGAGCTTGTTCCCATCGGATGTGTATTTCCTTTTTCTGTTTATTTTAAGAGATACAATATTGAATTTGCCATAACGAATTTAAAGAATTTAAAAAAAAAAAATCTTTCTTTTTACCATTTTCACTTTCCAGATTAAGATTCTTCTGTTATTTATTCTTTTATATTGATGGAGGATAGGTGGTTATTATTTCAATTTTGCATGCCATTCTATCCATTGTTTCAGGATGAGGGCGCATCCATTCTTATACCTTACATGAGTAATGATCCACTCATCACGCAACTGCGAATATTACAAGACATCCATGTACTTGTATTCGAAACATAACTGGGGCAAATCCAGATGTCAAAATTCAAGAATATTTATTATTCCTACCAATATTAACATTTACGCACACTTTAAAATCTCGTTTTTCTTCTCGCCGTTTCTGATTCGAAACATTGGTGTATATTACACACATAACAAGTACTTTTGGACTTGAAATATTTCATGCGCTGAAAACAAATGTCACTGCAGCTCATAAAATACAACAGTAGCTTTATTTACGATACACATTAAATCAAAATATAGTATTAAGTTTTGAAAAAAATCAGTTTAACTAAATAAAATCTTAAATAAATTTTATAAAATTTCAGAGTCAATAGGAGAAAAAAAAACCGCCATAACAATCCGGCAGCTGCTGAATGAAACATCAGCACGCTAAGAATAAAATAAAAATAAAAGCAAAACCAAATAAAGTTTTCTGCTGTTTGATTGAATATTCATTTATACAATCTCTTTGTAGATTCCACCACTCATCGGCCGTCCATATGATATTCTCGGGTGTTCAATCTACTTTCTTCTGATGTTCTAAAAAAATCGTTCCCATTTTAATATTAGCTTTTGAGAGAAATGGTCAAATGAGCTGTGAAAGTAGTAAAACCTACTGTCCATGTTACAATCAGGTTTTCGAAAGTGTTAAGCTTAGATCCATGTAGTTTTCAATCTTGTGGTTGTCCAGAAAAAGAGGACACAATCCTTCGCTCTGCCTCATTCATGGGACGAAATGATGTCGGTTTATCAGCACGAATGGGAATGATCTTCCCGAAACTTAAAGGTTTAACCCTCCACACTTATGGAAATGACTTTCATAATATTGGCGAAAAAAGTTTCGAAATAGGGATCTTTGGAGTGAATATAGAATTTTTACTGAATTTATCACCCGAATATGGAAACTTTTTTAAAGACAGTCTTATATTAAAATTTGACCTATAATTGTTGTTACAAGATCGCACACTGAATTTCATTCATTTAACATGTTGCGCTTATGAGTTATTGTATTTTCGTACATGCAAACAACAGACGATTAAAACCTTGATAGATTTGGCTTAAAATCTGAAGAAAATCTACATTTTAAATGGCAGACCTGTGCACCAAATTTTATCTTTCTACCACTTTATCTTTTGTTTTCCCTTACACTCGAAAAGCCAGCCAGACTACCTCTGGAAGGATTTCGCTTAAAATTGGACAGAAGTCGATAAATGCGGTCAAAATTCCCCTCTAACTGATGAGGATGTGTCCACGTTACCACGGAAAGGAGGTGTAACAGCCTCTGGAGACAAAGACCCCTGAGCACTCGAGGGCAGAAGTCTGACTTCTAGCTCGTAAGGAAACGGCACTCACGCATTCGCCTGCACAGCCCTTTTTTTTTTTTACAGGGGGCCTCTTTCAAGCACGTCACAGATCGAACACAAGGAGAAGAACATCCCTGCCCGAACCTGGACTCGAACCCGGGCACCTACATCACGGGGAAGGCGCGCTATCCCTAAGCCAGAACGCCGGCTTCCATTTAACTCGAAGCGTTTTATGAACTATAGTGTTCGCAGACAAATAGCAAAAATGTATTTTCGAACTCAAACGGAATTTGTCAGAATCTCGAGTTTGAATTTTCTGAAGATTACAGCACTCTCTCAACATTTCGGATACGAGAAAGCAAAAATTCCAATTTTCAGTTTTTATGTACTCCGAATTCCATGCCACACCCTCCTGGTCTTGATTGAGATTTTCCAGCATAATAATTTTTAGGTCTGTTTCCAGGCAGTCAATCCACCTAAGTTTTGGCCTCCCTCCATTTCGGATACCAAATGGTTTAGCCGAAAAAAAATATCATTTTAGTGATTCAATTGGCATCCAATTTTATCCGAGTCTCCTGCCCTTTTAACCCCCTGTATTGTGATAAATTTAAAAATATCTGCTCTTTAGATAGTTTCGAATTGGTTCTTCTTCTTCAATAATTACCTCATTTAGTGCTGCTAAATATTCTTTTTAAAAATCCTTTCAAATATCGCAAGATCTTTATCTTTCTCGTCATTTTAGCTCCGTATGTGAGTGAAAAGTATTTTCACAAATGCGGAAAGTTTAATCGAGCAACGTGCATGACACTTAATACTTTTCCGGCGAATAACAATCAACTTCTGCAACACTTGCCTTCCTACTGGTTCGAGATTGCTAAATTGATTGCAGAAAGCGATCGCCACGGTCACAGAATTCCACTATCGCTTCCCGCAAATGAACGATTTGAAAAAGATCTCCATTTCGAAAGGAGGGACCCACATTCTTGTTCCGGCTCTCGAAGCACGTGAAAAAATTTTTATCTTTTCGTGGACTAATCTCTGGTCGAGAGGATGGCGCCCCTGCACGTGCTTTGAGGACGCGTCGAGGGGGCGGGGCACGTGCCCGGAACAAAGGGCTCCAGATCTTGCAGAGTCGGTATAAATTTGTCGGTGTGGCGAAATTGCCCCTCTCCTGTCTATCAGCAAATACATGCGCCGTGTTAGGGTGACACAACGCCGGCGCGATTCTGTTGGGTGATAAGGGGCCAACAGAGCCGGGGCCAGCGGGGCCTTTCGCATTTTTCTCCGACCTAAGCAAGAAGTGAAGGGGCGAGATAACGGAGAACGACAAAAGTCTTGTGATGGCCGTCAGTGTGGTATGGCCGTTATGGATCGTCTTTTGCCATGTTTTGTGTTCTTTTGTTGTAAAGTTAATGGTAAAGGCTTCTGCAATGGATTAACATAGTTTGCGGCTATTTTTAGCTCGTCGAGGCGAGATTGGATCGTAATACTTAAAGTCGCTGTTCTTGCGGTTTCCGGAAACTAATAATAATGCTTCAAGCTAAATAGACAGAAAAAACCCCAACATTTTCAATGGCTAAAAGAAACAACAGAGCACTCTTTGAAGATATATAAAGAAATATTTTAAATGACGAGAAAAAAAGAGGGGCTTCTAATGTGAGATGAAAATCACGACTTCACATATAAATTACGAAATAACTTATTACCGAGTGTAGCAATGGCCTGCTTCTTTTCGGCCTGCTATTTTATTTTTATTTACTTGGTTGCGAAATATGCAAACAAAAAATATCGCACTTGACAAAAATTCCATTTCGAAATGTTGAGTGGCCACGGTGGGCTCGTGGTAAAGTCTCGGATTTGGAAACGGAGGGTTTAGGTTCTAGAAACGGAGGGGATTCCATCAAAGAACCGTCTTGAAAACGGATTTGGCGCACTTTAACCCTTAATAACCTAGAGTTTCAATTTTGATACCAATCTTTTAAACCGAATGTTCACATTACTATTAGTTTTTTTTATAGGTTGGCTGTACGTATTTTACTGTTGTATAATATTCTTTCCAACGAAATTTAAAAAAAAAATCAAATGTCATTATTGTTTTAATTTATCTATGACATATTACTTGCGCGGCAAAGTGAACAAGTAAACACATTTTACTAAAAGTTTTGTTGAATACAAATTTGATATATTTTCTTTTTCTGAAGAATATAAATACTTTTGAGGTAAGTGAATATATTATTTTCGCTATGATATAATTATTTTTTGCGAGTGCATGTTTTACTTGAAGAAACTAGTGCTATTTTTGTGAGTATCAATTTTGATACTTCAGGCATTCCGCCCTACATAAAACCTACCTACTAATTCTTTAGCTATTTTTCCCTTCATCTAGACCCTCAAGCAAACACAGTAATATTAAAAATAAATCACTTTCGTAAATCAGGCTACTAAGGGTTAAATCCGTCGGGGTCAAAGATACTCCAACTGGTGTCGTATGTAAGTTTGGAGGAGAGGTGTCAGCTCGGGTGTCGTCTTCGTCATCTGACCACGGTTCAAAATGATGAGATTCGTTCTAAAATAGCTATTGTGTTGCTTTAGAAAACGGGACATTTATATAATTAACCTAACTTCGAATTGTTGATGATCCGCCCAAGAAAGTCATTTTTAGAATGAGGTCTATCCCTGAGCAGGATAACAGAAAATACTCAGGTGCGAGATAAAGGAAATTGACCAAAATTATAGATCTGCATTACATTTTGGGCGAAATTTGTGTTCTGATGGACTGGCAGCCAGTCTAACTATTAGTATGTATGTAGCAGCGGTAACTCAAAAATGCAACAAGCTATACGGGTGAATTTTAATAAGATTTATGGGTGAATTTGGGATCCGAATTTTCCTAAGTTGTAGATATACGCCTCATTTTGAATTAAATCCGTCGGAGAATAGATTCACTACCTTTTACTTAGTCCATACGTTCGTGAACCTGTTCATTTGAAACTTAACAACTGTGTTAATGAAAAATAGTCCACCCTTTATTATCCATTTCAAGTATTTGACTCCATTTGCCAAAAAGTGGACTGCCTTCTGTAATGTATGTGATCATGATAAATCCAAATGAGACAAACAAAAATCAATGTGGGCACCAAAATGATAGAGCTATGTCAAATGTTGGTATTTACATCAAGCGGAAAACGTGTAAGGCTATCATTTTTAATTGAACACTTCCGAAAATTCGAACACCTTAGAAAAACGTATTCAAAAATATTGTTCACTCTGCAAAAACCTAATGCAGATGATGATGCATGGGTAAGAAAAGTCATCTGTGGGGAAAAGGCGGCTAATAGTAAATAAAGCTTGAATAAAGAAAGGTTTTAGAAGACGATAGCCAGTGAGAAGATTTAGGAACAGAAAGAAAAAAATTAACTCACTTATCTGCCTGCCTTTTCTGCCTGATTTGAGAAAATATGGAATTTTCAATCTCATTAATAGGAATGATCTAAAATATCCATGCAACCCGCACGATTAAATATTTATCCTCAAAACGCTCTTCTACTTGGACTCAATGATAAAAGCATTCCTACTGAGAGAAGCGCTTTACTCTATTTGACACTTTTGAAATCAGGGTTATGAAATTTCTTATGCATATGTATTAAAACATAAATACGCCAAATTTCTTTAAAAAACATTTTAAAGCAAAATATACTATTTTTTAAAAATTTAAAAGGTATATCATTTTTTAAAATTGCAAAACATTCCAGGCATTTTAATTTTTAATTTCTTTTATTATTTTTTCTTATGACCCAATGTAAATTTATTGGGATAAATATGATTTTGTCATTCCAATGAAATGCTCACTTGTTAGAAATATTTTTATGCCCACTTACTGAATTTCTTAGCAATTTTTTGTTTTTCTGAATGAAAACTGACTTTGAACGAGCTAAAAAACTCAAAACATACATTGCATACCCCATTTTCTTTTAATGTTTTACCGACATCTTTATTATCGATTTCATTTCATTTCTCCAAAAATGAGGACTCCTGGAACTTTTCAAAAATATTTAAATCTAATGACGATGTCATTTTCAGAAAAAGTCATTAAGATGTGCCTTTTTCCTCTTAACCCTTCCAATATTTATTTCGCTAGACAAAGTTGAATATAAACATATATTTTGGTAATGAAACAATAAAAATAAAATGGCCAATTTTTGTTCATTTTTGCTTATTTCAAAGTCCACTGTCCCTTTAAGAGAATGAGTCGCTAAAATCCCAAAGTAAGGGAAATTCCCTTTTTCAAAATATTCAAGGTTCCAACGGACACTCTATCAGCTTTGAAGAGTCACTCGTTTCGTTTCGCTTTCCAAATTTGAGTTAAATATTTTTAATAATGACTTTCTCATTAAAATATTTTTGGCAGGCATATCATTAAGTCTGTCCATCGTTTTGCTCATAGTGTTTGGCATTCATTTAATTTATGCACCGAAAAGAAAAGCAGTATTAAAACCAATCACCCCAAAACTTTCTCGCATACTTCCTGCTTATTCCAGAGATTGCCTTGCAAGGTATGGGTGTAAAAGAATTACGAAATATTAACCTTTGGCATAAATTTAGAATTTTTACGTAATCTATTGTACCATCCTTGGCGAGTTGTTTGGCAATTAATCCACAGCGTGCGTTAAAAATATACGAAAATCGAATGTGTGTTTTAAACGCGTATTTCTCAACCAACTGAAACAAAAATTGGACACAAAACTACAATTGTAATCCCAAAATCACTTTATTTATCGCGTTCACATTCTTCAGAAAGCACAGACTCTGTTTGATTTGTAATTATGGCGGTAGTCTATGTTCGAGCAGCTGGAGAGACAGATTTTCTTTGAAAGGATTTTGCGCAATAATTGATAGAAATCTATGAATTTGGTTTAAAACCACATATTAAAATTCATCCTTCTAACTCAAAACTTTCCTTTGTCAAAGACAGACAGATATTTTTCAATAATGTGTTTTTCGAATTCCGGGAGATCTGAAACTTGGAGATCCCTCAACATCACTAGTTCGTTTTTGTTTTTTGTTTTTTTTGACGATTACAGTATTTTTTCTTTGAAAATAAAAACAGGTGCATTTTAAAGATTTTTCAGAAGCTAAATTTTAAATTCTAAAAAAATTCCAAACATTTATTAAGAATATACATTGTACTGAAACTTACTTAATATATAGGGGGGAGGGTGAGTTAAAATGAAATATCAATTGCAATAGGGGAAAAAAACTTGCGTTTCACTTCAATAATGCAATACAAGATTGAAACGAAATTTCTTACTTCAGAAGGCTCTGGAATGCATTCTATTGGTCCAAATAAGGAACAATTTGAAATATAAATAATTCAAATAACGTGCTTGGCATTTATTAAATAAAAAAATTTTAGCACTAAAATCCGCCAATAGGTGACATTATAACATAAAGGATACTTATTTGTATTTATTGAAAATGTGAAACATCATTTGCGTCACGGCTTATGCCTATCAGATTATTCTTTGGATAAAAAGAAGCAACGAACATTATTTGCTTCTCTGCACATCATGCAAATGTTGCAAGAAAAAGCGCTACTGAAAAAATTGTTCTACCAGAATTAGAAGACCTGCGTTGAAGCCGAAAAGAATTCCATTGTATGAAGTAGATACGAAGAATCCCAGTGTCTCCACGCACCCTACGCAAGATGATACAGAAACTTGAATCAAATGGCCAATTCTTCCAGGAAGAGAATGAAAGCAAATTCCTTCTTCTATCGTCGAAAATATAGCTAGAGAGGTTATTGAGGCCAGAAATCTTCGCCGCATGATAGTGCGAGTGTGCCAGTTATTTTCTTTGTATTGGATATTCCATATTTAACTGTACAAAAAATTTTATGTTGGATTTTTTATATCTCTACAAAATTAAGCCTGTGCACCTATTATAAGACGGGAACTTAGAGGCTCGTAAGTCTTAAGCACTTCAGTTCTCTACTGGAATGGAAATTGACGTCATCTGACCAGGGAACATTCTGTGGAGTGATGAAGGCCATTTTTGACAAAATGGGTAAGTTAATACCTACAGTTGTTGAGTTTGGGCAGAAGAAAGCTCTCACGCTGCCTAGAAACAATTCTTGCCGCTTGAAATAGTAACAGAATGATGTGACTTTATGTCACTTTTATCATTGGATCATATTTTTTTGAAGAGATAACTGCAAATGGAATCCAAATCTTCTGCATCACCGATAAAAGTGCCATAATATGCTTGGAGCTTTTACAATCTCGCAACTTCAACGTTGTGGATGCTTCCAGGACATCATTTTCAAGCAGGATGGCACACTTCCTCATATGGGTTATCTCATGAAGCAATTGCTGAGACAGCATTTTAAGGATGCATAGGCGATGAAACTTCATTTTCCAATAGCATGATCTCCTCGTTCGCCAGGTATTAACACTTGCGATTTGTGATTGCGGGGTTTTCAGAAGGATAATATATGCCGTCAAAGGCCAGCATCTATGTCAGATGCAAAGGAGAGCATTCGGCGCCCTTTTCTTGATATTTCGATAAAGTTACTCTGATCGGCTGCGGAAAATGTGGTTCTGAGATTACAGTACATTGTTGAAGACGATTATTTGAATCTTTAATAAATTAAAATAATAATTAGAATTTTAAAAAACAATCGTTTCGAGCAGCGCATTTTAATCCTCCAAACCATATATGTGCCAAGTTTGGTTGCTTTAGCTGTAGAACCTTAACTTGTCGGATTCTCTCTGATTTTCATATCCCGATAGTTTTCTCTATTTTTGTAGTAGAACCAGAATCACCCTTTTCCGTAAATTGTTGAAGAATGTTTATGCATGAATGAGTCAAGAGGACTAGGACCCTCTTGTTCTAGAAAATTACTGCAACAATAAATAAACATAAGATAAGGAATAAGAAGTGAGTGAATAAATTAAGAAGGGAGAAAAATCAATAACTTCTGAAAATGCTTTGATTTGAGAATATGGGACTTCTACAGTGAGCCATCATTTCACCTCCGTCATTTTTAGCAAAACGGAGGAAAGAATAGACAGATAGACTAGCGGAAATCAAATTTTTCTCAAAAAGAAGTAATAAAAAATATTTCTGCTATTTTCACTATTTTATAAGCAAATTATCGGTAGATATGGATTTTTGCAATTTCTGATTAAATCTTGCCAATTGTAACATTTCTAAATTTTGTTCTGAACATAAACAGATGAATAGGAATTTTTTGTGAAGAATATTGCCTAGCTTAAATCAAAGTATCTTCCTGGATACATCTGAAAATTGGAACCTCTGGAAACCTAGTCAAATTTCTGCAATCCGAACAAAATGTTCTCCAGGATCGCAAACAGATCAGTTTATGTTTCCTTGACTCTTGGCAGCACTTTAGGATTGAGTTTGGCTCAGAAATATAATCCACTGAAAAGTCATATCTGGATGGCAAGCTGTATGAAGAATATCGTAATGAAAGCTTGAGGTAACCAAACACTATGTTACGATTTGTTGCTGCCGAACTTCAAATCAGTCTGCGTGAAAGCAATTAAATCAACAGAGAGGCCATGTATGATTCTTATGGTCTAACTTATCTTTTCATAATGTGCTAAGGCGAAAAAAACTTAAGACCCTTAATCTAAAGTCACCATTCAACCCACACTTATCGCATTTTAAATCTTTAATAATTACTTCCTGTCTCTATTAAATGACAACATTTTAGAGCAAATAACCATTAAAGTACTTTCATTACCATAAAACAGCAGGAGCATTCATTTCCCCCTACACTAAGGCAATATGTTCCTTTTTGTGTTCCATAATACAGAAAGGAAAACTGAGCATAAATCTTAGATGTCTTCTTTTTCACCAGATGAATCTAAATTTGGATGCAGATCCACAGCAACACCATGAAACAAATTTTATTTTACTAAGTCTTCGAAATTTCGAATGAGAGCGCCCGCATATTGGCAATATCCAGATCAACAGACGATCAGACCTTTCATAGATTGGACCCAAATAATAATACATCTCTTAAATTATTCATCCATGAAATATTTGAGTTTATGAATTATCATGTTCAGAAGGAACTTGATGTTCAACAGTCACTCCACAGTCGAATTTCGTCCAAAATTTAATAGAAATCCGCCAATTTGGTGAAAAGGACTCAAACCAAATTTCATATCCGTCTTATTTGCGTTTTTGTATTGTCGAATTCACAGATCGACTGACGTCATGGCGAAACAAATTATTGACTTCGTTCAAATTATTGACTTTTTAGGCTGTTAAATGATTAATGGGGTTTAGCATTTTTATGTAAAAAATTACCATCTTGTTATGTGATGCGATTGATAAATAGGAATTCAAATGAATCAGTTTATTGCAAATTTAAAAAAAAATGGAAATAATACAAATTAAAAGCGGAAGTGAAAATCCTATTAGGGAATTGAAAGTGCGCAACTGAATGTTTTGATGAAGGAGTTTGAATTTCATCATAATATTTCAAAGCACTGTTTAGATTAAAAAACAGATTGAATTAAAAAATATTATTAAAATTGAGGTAAAAATGTATGGAGAGGAAACCAATAGGATTTAAAAGATAATTTGAGTATGAAGACCATTTTCAGAAGATATGAACATCCATTTCCATAGGCATGCCCCTTTACTAGTTTCGTTTTCACTCATCTATTTATGTATTTTAGCTTCTTTCGTTTCCTCTGAACCTAGCGCGCATATGTATAAAAGTTATTTTTGGAGGCTATTTGAATTCTATTTTTTTAAATTTTAATTATGGGCTCTTTATCGGCATAACGCCATTTTTGGTATATATTTAATCGCCATCGGAATACATCAGAGTAGGCAAGTCATAACAATTACCCATTTAGCGATGTTTAAGCCTATTTCTGCGCTACATTAAACTTTGTGTTTGAAGCCAATTTCTTGATTTTTTTCTCTCTCTATCTGGCACTTGATGACACGGCTAGCAGAACAGAACAGAACATTTCTAATAATCCATTCATTAGCACTTATTTCAGTACAGTTTCAAAAACGTTCAATGAAGCAGTCTGAATTTTATATATGAGGGTTTGTTTATATCTCACAGTTGCCATTCGGCAATAAATGATTAGAGCGATTTCTAATACTTTCTACATACTTTAGTGCCTTATATACACAGGGTGGCCATAACACGACTTTCCCTGCTTGGCGGCATCTGCAGCTAAAAAGAACGCACGAAATGAAACCATATTTCATATGCAGACTATGGAAAGCATAGGAAGATAAAGTCTTCAGAAAAAAATAGTACCAAAAGTTGCAGACAGGGGAAATACTGGAGATGCTGTCATTATGAACAAGGAAATTTGTATATCGAGGTGGATTATGTAAAATTGCTAGTGCGTGCGTGACAGCAGCTCCATGCATTCTTTGTAAAAAGGAGTAGAGCAAACGACCTGTTAGCAGCTCGTTCTTGACTGTTGATATGTGCTTAATATGGTGCCTACTTTACCTCAGCATGCTTTACTGGTCAAACTGTTCTACAATAAGCAGAGTAATGCCGTGGCTGCTCTTAAGCAAACCTGCATGTCTTACATACAGAACCTAAGACGTGTTGTTATGCACACCGAAACTGACCGATTACACGAAGCAGTGGAGAGCGTCACTTGTCGTGTGGAATATGTTGTACACAGGATGATCAGAATATTAAAAATGTTGCACGGCGTCCAGGGGAAAATAATGTCGATGAATAAAAGATTATTTTCTGTGAGTTTTATGAATTCATTCCTAACTGTACTCCCACAACACCACTATCGTCAATTTTTGAAACTATTGCTTTTTTTTTTTTTTGTCTTTCACAGTCGGTGTATGAAATGTGGTTTCATTTCATTCATTCGTTTTAGCTGCAGATGCCACCAAACAGGAAAAGTCGTGTTATGGCTACCCTGTAGACAGATGAGTTTTTCGGTTTTGATTGGTTTGAAATGTAGAGATTCGTCAATATCTCGAGATCAAATTATTTACCAATAACAATACTTTCTCTTCCTACAAGATAAAATAAGAACCAAACTTGCTTTTTACTACTTACTGCATTATGAAAACCTTTTGACGTCTCTGAAAATTAAAGAAAATCTTTGCAATAAAAAAGTAAATGCTCGAAAATACGATATCTTTGCTCGAGCAACGCACGTGACATTTAATATTTTTCAGACGAATAACAACTCTTGGTTTGGGATTTCAAAATTGATTGAAGAAAGGGATCTCAGAATTCTGTTATTACCTCAGAGAATTAAGGAAATATCCATAGCGGAGGGAGAGTTTCGAAGAAGATGTTGATTTTTTTTTAATCGAAAGAGTTTTTGAGACAGATGAAAATATCTTTGAGTCATCATGTTTACTGAGCGATAGACAGACGGACAGAATTTCACAAAGGTGCTCTTTGGACTCAGGGAGATACTGAGATTAATGTAAATCTCGAGGTCGAATTTTTTGACAATTACAGTATACGAAAAAGGGAAAATGAATTCAGGAAACAAAATTTTCGCTAACATCCATTAAATCGAATTATTTTAGTTTCATTGAATTTGGAATATAAATAGACAGAAGGAGTCGCATAAAAATGTCAGATTGCATGTGTTTAACCTGAACTTGCACGTTTGCTGGTTTCACACAGCCCGGTCATTCTGATTCATCCCGCAGCTGAACGCATTCGTCTTCATAACTGGCAGGCGGATGAAGACGAATGTAATTAGGCATAAAAACACATCTTTCAGCCGAATTTATCACCCCAATCAGGACAAGCAAACCGATTATCCGTGCGAATGTAGGCAAATATGTCACCGGAGACGTTTCCGTTCCACAGGCAGAAACGTCCTGTTTACGAGGAGTTATGGCGCTGACGCGGCATAACTCGCACTCAGTGACACGGCTTTATTTACATCGCACTCACTTTTAACCTTTTTCACGAGAGAAATTTCTGCTCCTCCGACTTCCGATGTGAGATGAGAGAAAAACTGGACTACTAAAAGCCAGCTTGCGAAATAAACTGCCATCAGTGGTGTTTTTGGCTTTATGGACATTTTCGAATTTTAGATTAGGTCTTATTGAAATTTGAGGGTCACATTGAATGTTTCAGCAGCTGAAGAAAGCAACTTTAATTTCATTAAAGTAAGGTCTCACTTTCAAGCTGTTCGAGAACTGTTTCGGACACTTAATAACTTATAAATGGTCTCTATCAGAGGAAGGATGTTTGTTGCGATGTATTTAAGACAGGAGTGGGTGCTAAATCGATCGCGATCGACCAGTGGACCACCAGGACATTTTGGGGTGACCAACTTTAATAAGACCTAAAACGCAAATATTAAAAAAAAACATATTTATGGAATATCGATATAATATATTATGTATTATCTTTATCTCTTGAGGAAAACGAAGTTTTTCTCCTAGAAAATGACATAATTTTAAAAGTGCGTTGTTCAGAGCCTAAGAATAGCTTTCGGAAGCTGATGGACGAAGTAAAGTATCCTAATTTATAAAAAGTAGCATATCATTTAATATCATTCTTTGGCTCTACTACCTACCAGTGTGAATCTGCATTTTCAACGATGAATATAATTATTAAGACAACATATCGTTCCTTTCTCACAAATGACCACTTAGAATCCAGTGCAAGAGAAACAGGTTAGTATATATATATATATCACGTTATTCAAGATTGGTGAACAGTATGCAGACTAAGTCTTCTACCAACTATAACTACGAGAACTAGCTTTAGATGAAAATGATTTATTTTTTTAATGTATTTCGAATTGTTTGATATTAAACGCATCATTTGATATGATTATATTTGTGTCTATTATTATTATGTTTATATCTTGCCATTATTATTATGTTTATATCTTGCCATTATTATTATGTTTGTATCTTGCTATTAATATTACGTTTGTAGTTATGTAGGTAAGTACTTATTACATATTTATTATTAAATTATAATAAATATTGTAGACATTTTTTTTAGCTTACCACAGAGAGGTATTGCGGGCCACTGACTGAGTGGACCGCAATATTTCGAAAATATTAGAAGTTGCCCGTATACTGGAAAAGTCTGTTCGTCCCTGATTTAAAGGCACCAAAAACACGCACGATGAATATTTAGTGGTACAAGCCCTCGGTTCCACAATCAATTGATCCCGCAACGGATATTCTATCATTAAGTTATGAGGGTAAGCAACACTTTTAATCTTTTCATCACAAATAGTACAGATATAACACAACTAAGGATTTTTAAAATTCGGGGTTCAACACTGGAGATTGGTAATGACTCTTTCTATCAATGCAGGTCAAAAAATAATGTAGAAAGCCCGAAAACATTTCAATCAATATTATAAAAATTATTAGCATTTTAGGACACGGTATTCTTGAACGATAGTCTCGGTTTTGAGATGGTTTAGGTTTAGTTATATTAACGTCCCGTTTAAAGCAACACTAGGGCTATTTTGGGATGGACCTCGTCATTTTGAACCATGCGGTTTTGAGATCATAGAGTCTCTGATTCTAAACTCGATTTCACCAATGTTCTTGAGGCGTGTGTATTGGATTGTCAAAAGGAATGGTGAGCTTTAAGCATTCTCGAACTGTTATGGTGTAGAAATCTGCACAAAGGTGAGGTTTTAAATTTTTAAAAAAATATTGCACAAACCTCAGGAAGCGTTTTAGCATCAAAAATTCTAATTTCTGCTTGATCAGATCAAGTTGGTAGCCGGAGAATTTCTACCCTTCACGCGAGTAAGTCACATACTCTTCACAGGATCGATACAGACGATAAGTTTTTAAAGAGAAAAATCTTATGCACATGCTGAAAACTTTTGGTGAACTTTCATCCTGTATTTCTCTAGAATGATTTCCGTTTTTTATGCTTCGTTTAAAGGGATTTTATTATTAGAGTGCTTCTTCTGCGTTCACTCTGATTTGGGTAGGATGATGGAACCTATGAAATATTGATGACAAATATTAACTTGACAAGTTCGCTTTTAAACATTATATATATATATATATATATATATATATATATATATATATTCGCAAAAGGGAAGATCTGTACATAGTTAGCGTGGCTGAGAAGTAAAGCACGAGCTTTCGAGGCGCGCGAGGTCTGGGATTCAAATCTCAGCCACGCGACATTGCATTTAAGGTTGGACTTTAATTTGAATTTATTTTTATTCATTGGTTAATATAAATTTATTGTTATTCATTGGTTAATGTAATAGAAGCTTCTAGAACTTTCTATAAACTTCTATATAAATTTGGTGTTCCACAAGCAGTAGGAGGATTTTTTTAACCTGCTTGTTAAGAGTAGCTTAAAGCAAATAAACTTGATATTGTGTTACTTTGTTACTTTTTTTTTTCTTTTTCATCTTTGTGACGAGTTTGGTAGAAGCACCGGGTAAAAATCATTTAACGGTGGATTCCTGTGATAGTACTCGTTCAAGCCGTAGTTTAAGAGGATTATCACCTGAATTTGAACTGTATTTTCCAGAGTCAAGACAACCTTGAAAAATGCCCGAAGAAGTGACACAAACGCAACCAACAGTATTTACGCCCGTATACCAGCAACTAAGGAGCCCATCAATATTTCGGGAAGAATTTGAAGAATATCCTATCAAATGATATAACAAAATATGATAGAGTGGTTAAATTTAATAAATTGAACGACATGATGTGTTTAGCAAATGTTTATTTCTTCCTCGACGGCACAGCAAAGCAGTGCTTTGTTAACCAAGATGATACCTTAAATTCTTGGGAAGCATTTAAAACTGGGCTGACTCAACTTTTCGGTGATCAGCAGAAATATAAAAAGAAAGCTGAGGAACAATTAAAATATCGAGCTCAACGCATGGGTGAGAATAAACAGTCCTATATCCAAAGTATCTTAGACTTTGCCAAGAGGTAAACCCCCCAGATGCCAGAGAAGTTAAAAGTATCACACCTGATGAAAGGAGTGGCTGAAGATATTCAAGCATTATTGGCCAGAGAAATCGCCACGACAACCGATTTTATAAAAGGGTGCGACTACATCGAGGATATCAAGCAAAAGAGAGTCGGAAGACGAAAATTCGAAACGTGGTACCAATGGCCACTATGAACGAAGAACCCGACCTAGTATATCTAATACGCAGGATTGTGCAGGAATAAGTCCAGTGAATGATTAGACCAACAGAGGAACCTTCGGATGTACATCCACAATCATTGGAAGAGATAGTACAAAAGGAAGCTGGAAAAGTTTTGCCATCTGTTTCTGCAAGACCAACGGAAAGCCGCCAACGCACTAGTCCACACCGAACTTACAGTGCTATAGCGCAGAGTCCTCAATCCATTCCATCGACGCAACCTAGAAAAACAAACTTATGGAGAACGACTGACAACAGACCAGTTTGCTTCCATTGTGGACGTCCAGGACATGTTGTACATTACTGCAGAAAAAGAAGAGCTATCTTCAATGATTATAGAGCCCGCCGACAGAATCTCACAGAATTCAATAACCATGGAGCCCGCCGACAGAATTTCACCCAAGCAACGAAGAGGATTACCGACGTCAATCCTCACCTAGTCCGTCTCGAGGCCGATCTCCAACACGTCAACCAAGATCACCGTCGCCCTATCGCCGATTCAGTCAATCTCATAGTTGTAGAAGCGAGGAAAACTAAACGAGGCGACCTTCCTGGGAGGTGAGGCCGCATACGATGAAAATCCTCCATCTGCCGCCAAAATGTCTGGAAACCACCTCGACGTAATGATAGATAAAGAGTCGATACGTGCTCTTGTGGATTCTGAAGCGCCTTTTTCAGTCATTTCAAATAAGTTTCGCCAACATTTAAAGACAGTCATTCTTAAAGTCGCCAATGGAATTTTTGTACGGCCAATGGGAAGATGCATCCTACGAATTGCCATAAACAACCTAAAATTACCGTTCGAATTTGTAGTTTTGGAGCATTGCAGTCATGACGTTATACTTGCATGGGACTTTCTAGAAGCCTTTCAAGCAATCATAGACTGCGGTAGGAGTGAGCTGTTTTTTGAAGACGTCTGTCAAGAACGTTCAGTGCCGAACACTTGTAAGTTGTATGCCATAAAAGACTGCACTCTGGCTCTACGGTCTTTATCTAGAGTATCAGTTTCAGGAGCACATATTTGTAAGAACTTCAACATACTTGTAGAAGGCAATAGAGATTTACTATTCACAAAAAATATTGCCGTGCCTACCACAATCATCTCTTACCATAATACTTGCGGAGAAATCTGGGTGGCCAATACCCATCTTGAAAAACAGATTATTCCTAAAGGAATGTGCATCGGTCATGCTATCTAGATGAAAATCATTTATGTTCAATAACGGATGAACAGGATAGTCACAATCCCTTTAAAAAGATATCGGAGCCTCTTATCGACTACTCGCTTATGGTAGCACATGGGTTAAGCGATAAACAAAAAAGACGAACTTGTGAAAGTTTTGAAGCAGTTTTCTAGAGTTTTTACCGAAAAGGGCAAATCAAAAACTACACAGTGGAAAGTCAAACACCGAATTGATACTGGTGACCATGCCTCTATTAGTCAAAGAGCTTACCGAGTATCACCAACCGAAAGGCGCATAATTCATGAAGAAGTGGAGAAAATGCTTGAGAAAGGTATAATACGACCATCTGAAAGTCCACGGTCAGCTCCGGTAGTTCTTGTGAAGAAAAAGGATGGCAAATGGCGTTTTTGCGTAGATTATCGTATATTGAACAAGATCACTAAGAATGATGTTTATCCTCTACCTCGGATTGACGATATACTTGATTGTTTGAAAGGGGCAAAGTTCTTTTCTTCCATGGACTTATGTTCTGGTTACTTAACACAATCTAAATACTATTCGATTATTTTATTGATATTTTTTATTCACAAATCAAAATATTGTTTATTTTGAATCATAAAGTTACATAATATAAGGCGTGTAAAAAAAGTGATTAATTAGGAATGTCGTCTGAGTAGTTTTCTGAAATTTCAATGATAGGGGTTTTTTTTTTTTTTTTTGAATAAGTTTGAGTACAAGGTCTTGATTGATTTAATGAAAGCACAAAAATTGATTTACGCTAAAAATATGGCAAAAAAAAAATCTGAAATTTCTAGATGCGAATTAAACATACAAATTTTATGAAAATATATAACCTATTTTCTTTACATATATTGTCTAAATTTACTGTCTTTTCAATCACTTTCTTAGAATTCAACTTAAAAATATCCATTTTTTAAAATTTTTTCCGAATTAAAAGAATTAGGATATAAAAGCCTGATGAAGTTAAATATTCATTACTGATAATATAATGATCTAATATTTATGAATTACTTAAAAAAAACTCTACAATTTGGATGAGCATTTTAAAAAAATGCTTGAGAAACTTTGTATTGTAAATCATTACAGTTTTTTAAAATTATATTTATGAATTAAAATAGCTTAGAGTAAGACCTAATGCCAGACTATTTGACCTATATTTATCAAACTTGCCACATATTTCCTTTGGATGATAAGAATATGCACCTCCGACGAATTTGTTTTTTTTTTTTTTTTTTGAAATTTTGTATTGCCAAAATATCACGTAATTAAAAATTAAGTGATATTTTGGCGTCTTTCATCGATACTATTTGGAAAAATTGCAGTAAAAAAAAAAAAAAAAACTCTTGCATCATCTTAAAATTACAAATAATAATAATAATATTTTCATCGATACTCATTTTTTAACATACAAATTGAATTTCTATTTTTTTTAATCAAATTTTAAAAAGCATTTTAAGCATCTTTTTCAACAGTTTATTTCCCCAAAATAAAATGAAACCATCCTATTCCGCGTGCACGGGAAAACTGAACGCGTTACCATCAAAATGAGAAAAGTGAAAAGTGAACTCTCGTTGCAAATGAAATTGAGAACGGACTCATTTTCAATGTGTGTCTCGAAGAAATGAAGTCCCTTATCCCAAAAATATCATGAAACATGATATTTTTGGGATAAGGGAAAGGAAAGGTTTGTGTGAAGTCTTGAAATATTTATATAATTAATTAAACAATTCTATAGTATTTAAAGCAAACATGGTTTATTGGTTTATATGCATTCAGGATGTCCACTCTAATTAGGTCTCAACACTTCGTTTCTAATAGTTAATATTAAGCATATACATCTAATAGGAAAAGTGCCCGAAATGGAGTAGAGAATTGTATTTTATGCAGCTTGAATCAATAAATATTCTGATGAATCAAGAATTTTATGTTTTTATAGGCCTTCGGTCCTAAAAGTCATATTCAGTAAATATTATTGAGACACTATCTAAAAAAAAAGAAATGTCCATTCCATTATGGCTCAAATGAAATGAGTTACGAACAGTTGGCCATCATCAAAGTTCCTCATAGAAACGCGATATTTTAGATGACCGTCTCAAACACGGAGTTTCCTCAAGACTGATTCATCTCAAACTGTCAATTGTCATAGAATAGTAAGATTCTATATTTCCTAACTCATTCATATTTGGTCTTAAAAGATTTTTTTTTTTTGTTTAGATTTGGAGTGTGAATTATGTTTTGTTGAATATGATTTTTTAGGACTGTATAACATTTAAACCGTAATTGTTTCAAAAGCGCAATACAGCTGAGAAAAAGGCAATTTAGGAGAAACTGTTTTGACGTTCTCTTTTAAACGTTATAATGTTTGTATTGCGAACTTACAATTTCACTCAACATGACTGAAAACCCCCTTTTTTTTTTCCCAAATTTTTTAGAAAAGTAATTCAAGTTAAAAACGGTACTCAAGAACAAATTTACAAATTCATTACTTAAATATAGGATATGTGTATTATTTCAAATGATCTTGAGGAACAGAATTAAAAAATAGGGAATAAAATAATCTCAAATAAGAAAAAAAAAAAATTCTAAATATAGTTAGTAAAATAGTGTTCATCGCCTATCATGAGTAGGGTATAAATTATTTGCGATAGCAGTTTTTGGAATATGAATATAATATTTTTTCATCCATTATGAAATGGAAGGAAATTATTCAATGTCTTATTCGATGTCTTATTATTTATGTATCATCTCTCTTTCACAAAATATTAAATAATTTATCAAAAATTCTTGGGATGAAAAAGTATTAACACAGTAAAAGAATCTTAGTAGTCTTTTATGGAATCATAATCCATCGTTATTTAAAAGATTTTTCTTTTGTAGGGGGGGGGGGGAATATCAT
The DNA here is from genome assembly GCA_026543865.1 of Argiope aurantia. Taxonomy (NCBI): domain Eukaryota; kingdom Metazoa; phylum Arthropoda; class Arachnida; order Araneae; family Araneidae; genus Argiope; species Argiope aurantia. The sequence continues at coordinate 89,779 of JAPMOR010063801.1, forward strand.
GGATCATTTATTTCCAAAATATGGACAATTGAAATAAAAAAGGCTAAATTCTTTTCAATTCCACATTTACATCAGTTGATTATTTCCATAAAATTTAAAAAGATAGCAAGAATTTCTTGTACAAACTTTTTTTCTTTTAACATGATAATGTTTCCTGGCTGGTTATACTACTTGTAAATTGTGATATGTGTAATAAGATATGAATTGCTAAAAATCTTACAAAATTGCATAGAGCACTGCGATCGCTAGCAAAAGATTATTTTCGAGATGAAAGTTCTGATTAAGAAAGAGAGTTTCAAAGCTTTAATTAGATTGATTTCTCACTAAAAATGAATCGAAATATTAATAGATTTCATTAATAGCGTCGAAGCGTATTATCGCATACATTTTGCATTGCTTTAAAAATTCAAAAGATAAATATTTCAGTGATTCTAATTGGATTTCGTAACAGTTTTATAGTTACAAAACCTTTTAAGCATCTTTTATAACGATACTTTTTAATGTTTTAATGGCTATGTTTATAAAAACGATATCAAATACATTTTTTGTGTGCATCTTTTTGCTGCTATATGATTAAAAGCAAATTTTAGAAATAAAGTTAATCGCATAGAGTTAAAATTCGATCAAGGTTCGAATTTCCTCCTTTTATTTATTTATTTATTATTATTTTTTAGTTTACATGTAATGGAATTTGTAAAATTTTCTCCTAACGATACATTTTAAAAAATCGCCAAGTCATTCATCAGTTTGCTCAGGAGAAAGAAAGAAAACATTATTTATGGAAATGTAATCTCCATTTAAAATAAAAATAAAAAGTGACTCTGCCGTTTTTAAACTTTAATGTACGTTTTCAAACATTCATTTCAAATAAGGGTGTTACTTTTTATTTCATTTAAATTCCTGAGAAAAAAAGCTTTTTTCTTTTTAAATAGCCAATAGGCTTCGTTCATAAATGCAGTGCTGAAGAATTAAATAATAAATATTTAAGAATACAATTGATACTAATGATCTCAAAGTGATATAAAATTTGAATAAATCTCTAGGAGCTCTTGAAGTATTTAATTAGTAGGACATCATTTTGCAACATAATAGAATGATTTATTTAATATATGTATTAGGTGATTTTTTTTTTTTGGACTGAATTGTTTAAGTCTAAGAAATTTCAAATTAACCAAGAGCTAAAAATATTAAAATAGTCTTCACACTTTGAATGCAACATTATTCTGATTTCATAAAAAAAAAAAAAAAAAAAAAAAAAAAACCATCTTAATTTAAATTTAAGAAAAAAATTATTTATTCATTAACTTAAGAATTTAACTCGGCAAATTTTAACTCATAATTAATTTCAAGAAATAGGAAAACTGCAAGAACAGTGCAACTAAATGGAGAGGGATTTCCAATGCAAAAATTCACAAAATGTCAAATAATAAATTTCGCTGGTTTAAAATATCAATGACTATCAAAAATCAATTAAAAATTCTTTATTCAAAGATTTTATAAAAAACAAGAGGCGCAAAGCTGCAATTATAATGCGAAAGTTTTGCAATGGAATTGACAAATTGGCTGTCGTCGTTAAATGAGCAATTTCATTAAAAAAATTCACTGTAATTAAACTCCGGAGGTCTACTAATAATAAATATGAATTTGCGCGTGCGCGCGTGTGTGTGTTTGTGTGTGTATGTGTATGTGTGTGTGTGTGTGTGTGGGATTTTACAGGTTTGACCTACAGTTAATAAATTTACGACATAAATACCATGAAAAGTGGAAATGTGCATTTCGGAATACTCTTATTTTATTTTAATTAATTAAAAATTAAGTTGAATTTAAAAGTTTTTCCACAACATCTTTAAATTATATTAAACAAAGATTTTTTGTATACCGTTTCTGTATTTAAAGATGTGTTTCATACGTTTCTATATTTTAAGAAATTGTGTTTTTGGTAATATCAGTTTAACAGTCATGTAATTTTTTTCTGAATTTAACGTTTTTTTTAAACCTAATTTCCAACAATAGATTACATTATTGCTCAGAAATTAAAACCTTTTTCATTTTTTCATCGAATATTTAATCGCATGATTTTCTTCAAGTGTTGAAAGCTCAAGAAGGATTGTACTTAATATCTGAGTAATTTATACGAAGAATCAAATCACATGAAGTTGTGACACCGCGAAATTCGTGAAGATAGACGAACTGGGTTTAATTGCGCTGTGATGTCGTGGAAATGGTCTCAATTAAAAATTTCATATATGCAGTGCACAAAGCATGTATGAGATGATTAAAATAACACGCTTTTAGTATATGATAATTTGACTGCATCCTCGGCATGGATTCTAAATAAGTTATTTTAATTACAAATATAACTAATATTAACGGCTAATCTGCTAAGGCTACTAGTAATAAATAAAGTGAATTTAAGAATGCCTCGATTTTTAATAAAATCGTGATACTTATAATATGTTTAAGAAGATAAAACACAGATATTGTTAGTGCTAAATGCCGTCTTTTAAGTTCTGGAAAGATTTTTTTTTTTTCCACTGATAAATTCGAAATTTCATAGAATCCTTTTTGAAGCAAATTGGCTTTTTTTCCCCTCAATAAATCTGTTTTATTTCAAATATGTAAAAACAAAGCAAAGATGATTCCATTAGGAATATATTTAAAAATGTTTCCGAAGAGAATAAATTAACATTTTTAAAATTGTTTGGGAAACAACTTATTTAAAAAAAAAAGTGCAATTTTCAATAACACCCGTTTGGAAATGGTTGTTATTTCTAATCCAATTTACAATAGAACAACTTGCGTAAGTTAGTATCAATAAATGTTTCGTGGAGTACCCAGAGTTGTTTCCTTTTAACAAATAACATTTTAGAATTAATGCTCTTTACAGGGGCGTTTCATCAATAAAATACAGAGAAAGACCTAATTTTTCAATTTTCAATTGTTTAAGTCAGAATTCAAGTATTTTAAGTCCTAAAAATAAAGAAACACAGTTCATCTCTTGAATAAGCAAATTACAGACAAAGCTTATTGCTAGCGCAACATTTGCTTCTTACGAAATTTCAGTTGTCTAAGTGATTGTTTGTTTAACCAATTTACATAAAAATACTGAATAATTGAAAAATCAATATTTAAAATTTCTTACTTGAAAAGGTTTAAAACTTTAAATGAGTTATATAGACCCTACAATGAAAAACATTTACTTTTTAAACATCACTTCTGTAATTTTGTGTAAATTAAAGTAAGAATTAAAAGAAAAATTAAAAAGATTATCATTAAAGTTAAATCACTTAATTTTATTTGTCAGTTAGACATTTATACTATAAAATTTTAAATTATTTTTAATAGAATAAAATAATTTGTTTTAAGTTAATTGTGAAAGTTCCATCCAGCATTTCCAGGTTTTATTAATATAGAATTGCATAACTGGTATTTAAATATAAAAATTAATTTCACACGTTGGTGCTTTAAACTCATTAAAATTATGCAAATATCGTAAGAAAAGCAAAAACTAATAGCTTGTAAATGTGTCTAAATAATGTGAATGCCGTGTATACATTTGGCCTTTCTTCTAAGAACAACCCTAGTCCAGAAGTGCCCTTTAATTCAACTCTTAAGGCTAATTCACTTTTCTATTTAATTCTCGGAATTAATTCTGTAAATCAAAAGTAAACAATCTTAAGTGACCATTTTTAAGAACTTATTAAACTTATTTTCTTTTCATTCTAGCGATGGTCCTTAAGATAAACACTTACACAGACGAGAGCGTTTGGTTCGAGCCAAAATCAATAAAAAGAACTACTTTGAAATATGCTAACTTTCAAACACTTTTTCAAAGATGAAATAACTTCAAAGTGAAAAAAGTTAAAAAAAAAAAAAACCGTATCATTTTATTTTTGGTACTACAGATAGAACAAATACATTTCATGAATTTCATTTCATTTTTATAATTAAATAAAACTTTTTTTTCCCATTCATCTCTTTTAGAGAATATCATAAATAGTTATTTCATGTGACATTTTGCATCATCTGCCAAAAAAACTAAACTGGCTGCAGTAGCATCATTCTTAAAAATGCATTTGCATCATGGGATCACTTACTTTCCTTTTCATTAAATTCTAATTTAATGGCATCTCAGAAGAAAAACTATAGAAAAACTCATAAAAATAGTTACTGAAATTATTTTCAAAACATTTATTAATATATTAAAATTTTTAAAATTTGTTTTCGAATTAAATTTTTGATTGACTACCGATGTTGAGCCGATGTTGAGAAAGGATAAGATCCTTTTTTTTCCCGCAGGTAAAGTGTTGAAGATTCCATCTTCACAAAGAAAGAATTCATATTTGAATACTTTATTTCCAAATGTAAGCATTTACAATGACAGAATGTATGATTGGAAATGAAAAGAAATGAAATAATAACATTCAAAAATATAATCAAAACAAGAATATAATTATAAAAGAAAAAATTCTTGCTATTTTTAAAAATCTAAATTTTTTCAGTGGGTATTGTTAGAGTAAATATCGCTGTAATTATTGGAGGGTTCTTACGTTTATAATTTTTCATTAGATATATTAGTATTAATAATAACAAATCCCTCCCAAAATGCAACAAATAATTATACAAATTATTAAATGAACAGATGATACAACACATATTCAATATTATTAACTGGATCTAAAATTTAAAGAAATATTAAGGAAAAGAAAATATATTTATATTTGACTTATTCAACCAATCGGCACTTCGGAAAGAAAAATGTCAAAAGAAGTTATGTTTACGTGAATCGAAAAGTGAGAAAATCAAGTCATGACTCTTTCAATGACCCTTTCGATGCAACTGATGCAACATTTCTTAAACTTTTTCTATCCCCGATTTAATTTCCATAACAAGAAGCGATCAGCTGCACGCAAAAATCTCTTCGTGATTCCAAGTGTGCATATGAGAAGCGGAACGAAGTGAATCATTCATTCATGAATGAAACATAATAAATCCATTTCAACATGTCTGTTAGTAGAAGTGTCATACGATGCATACCATAAAGGTAGGTCTCTCCATTATTTCAGCTTGCTAAAAAATTTGAAATCTATTGAAAAATGTATGAAACTGGATCTCGCTATCCATATAGGCGCGACTCTAAACTGGTAGATCCCAAGGAATGTTTTTGGAGTATTGCAGTAGCGGAATGTTTTTGGAGTATTCATGTCGTTCGGACGTTTTTTTTTTATTATATCCGTAAATTATTAAAATGTTCTAATAATGACGAACCATTCCATCATTGCGCATTCGTATTTTACTAGGTAAAGGCAATATAATCACCCTAAAGGCTGCATGGCTCGGTTTTCATAAAAACATCCAATCAAAATGGAAATATTAATTTCAATAATCGTTAAAAAATACCGAAATTAGAGCTAAAAATGAAAGGAAGATTAAGAATAGAGAAAATAGGATCCTTCAGACTGAATAAAATTCCAAAAATCGATATTTTCTAGAAAAAATGCTGACATTTTGTTTTCGCCAGTCTTATCGGGAGAAAATGGAATAATAGGTCGAGAGAAAAGAATAAAATTATTTTTACAGAATTTATACGTTTTAAACATGAATGGATTCCAGGTAAAAGCAGAATTCGCGCCTTCTATTAAGCAATTCTTCAGTCTCATCGCTTCATTAATAATATGCTACATGCAATTTAACGCAGTCTATTTTTATTCAAATAAATAACAGGCTGTATTTTATGACGAGTTTCAAAGCATCCATAAAAAGCTAGATGAATCTCCATTAAACTTCAAATTAATTTGACGAATTTGTTTTTGATCTAAACAGTTATTACAAGAATTCACTGTCACATGAAAACTTATTAAATTGAATTAATATTTAATGACCTTTGCTTCTTGATATATATTGTATCGCTTTTGCTTTCTGTTATTACACGAAGAAGTCGGGCATTGAAATGAAGTACAAAAGAAAATTTGACTTTCAGCATTAAATGTATTACTTTACTTTCAATAAAAATAAATTTTCATGGAATTTTTTTAAAATATAAAAATGGAAAGTTTTGCAATTGTATATATTATGGAGGCATTTGTATTTTTTAGATTGATCTTTTATTAATTAATAAATTTTAATTATCAAAGTAGAAACAAACTTAGTTGTTTGCTGTGGTCTGCTGCAGTTTGGGAAAACTAAACTCAACACTGTAAAAGTCAAAGAATAAAGCATACGTATAAAAAAGTATTCAGAAATACAAGATAATCCAATGGTATTTTTTTGAAGTATGGTATTTATTAATATTATTGTTATTATTCTCCAATATTTGTTTCTGCGTCTCTTTATTTTAAGAATTGTCTGAGTAGTTTCATTTTAAAATATTGAAAAAATTTCCTATTGCCAACTTTAGAAGTCTATTACGTTTTCAATTGTAAAAGTAAAGACTACTCAAATGACGCTGACTAAGTCAGTAAGCGTCATTTGATTAAATTTTAAACTAAGTTAACACGGAAAACATGACTCAAAGGCAGTTTACACATTAAATTAGATTGATTCTTAGTTTATCGGGCAGTATTTTATTTTATTAAAAACATAATGTGCATATGATATCACTATAAAAAATAGATTCTCTACTCTGAATAACTAAGACTTTAAACTAGGTTTTCTAAAAAAATATCTCAAATCTATACCTCTAATAAGGAATCATTCTCAAGAGATAATGTTTATGCATGCAAAGAAACGAATTATCATCATAAACATTTCTGCAATAGCGCATTAATATTCAATTCAATTATTCAGTTGGCAGAAGTGGGAGAACTTTTTGACATGCACTCAACTCCATTCTCAGACCGAAATAAAAACCATTCATCAGAAACCCGCAATAATGCCTTTCGAATGAAGAAAAAGAAATGATTTCATTTTAATTTTGAATATAACGCAGGTCTTTGTTCCGTTTCCGTCGTTGATTAAGAAGTTTATTACTTCTCATATGCTTATGACACAAAATATAGTTATTTCGTTAGCGATGTTCATATTTAATGATTTGGCAATGCGAATTATAAAAATTAATTTCTAGAGCTTCGTTTGCTCATAAAGGAAAAAGAAAATTGTTTCATAACCATTAAAAGAACTTTCACATCATATTAATTCTTATGAACAACCGCTGTGACGATTACGTATGTATAAATGACGTGAAACACCTTCATTACCGCAAATAATCATTTCATTCCTTTGAGGACATTTTAACTAGTATAGAATTTATAAGTTGGTGTAAAATATCTCAACAGAAAATGAGAATATAGTTTTGTTTATAAAATCAGGTTTTTATAAATTGAATGTCATATTAAATTTAATGATTAAATTAATGATATCAACTACTACCAGTTTGATAGGATAATCGAATAAAATTCAACGCATCTCAGCTCATTTGTTAAAAGAGCACGATTTTGAAAATGAAAATGAAAAAAAAAAGAAAAAAAAAGATCCTTAAACTGTAGAAATTTATATTCTCGAACTTCAAAAGAACACACTCGGACTTTTTATTTAAGCGCATTTTATCAAAAGAAGAGCAGAAACTTGACGAAGGAACACAACTTCAGTTGGTTCCAGTTTCCATTATAGGATGCATAATGAATAAATTTTTTCAGAAATTTATTTCATTTAATTTTGCTTTCTTTTCACAAATTTAATTTAAAGGAAATGTAATTATATAAGGAAATGTATTATTATAAGGAAATGTAATTATGTTGTGTAAACTTTTTCTTTTTTAATACATTTTATATAATAATTTATATTTATATGTAATCTTTTTTAATGCATACAAGAACAATTTAGATTGTGTGCCTTCAGTTGCTTTCTGTTATCTAAATAAACATGAAACGGAACAATTCATTCGGGTTTTTTTTTTTTTTTTTTCCCTACAAAATATTATAGATGTTTTTTAAAAAAGCAGTCTTGCAAAGCAAAAGAAGTAATTGGGGGAAAAGGATGACTCTAGATTCAATTAAACAATGTGTCTGCATTAACAGTATAGTAATAAATGCAACTTATTAAATCTATTTAAAGAGCTAGTTTATGTCTTTCATTGACATATGAGACTATATGCTTTCTATGAGTTCCAATTTTGGAGTGAAAAATAAAATCTAGTCGTGAAACGTTTTCTTCACATTGATGATCTGTCAAAAGTCGAATATTTTTTAATTGCTGAATTACAGAGCATTTAAATTTTGTTTAATCTATATTTACGAAAAAGCTGTGTCATTTTGTCTTTGGTTAACATAAATATGTAAAAAAAAATCTTACACAAAATATGAAATCAGTTTTTATGTTGATGGTTAATATTCTTTAACTGATATTCAATGTCTTTAACTTCACTGCCTTTTTCTCTTTTTAAATTCTTCTAAGTTTTTCTGAGAAAGATTGTTACGATTAGGAATTTTTGAGTCAACTATTTTTATATAATAACATTTTCATATTTCACTTTTAGTGACATGCCTATTTTTTTTAAAGATAAAACCTTTTTATAATAGTTAAGATCATAATATTTTCATATAAAATCACGGCCCATTCCATCATTAAAAAGAGAATAAATTTAATCTTCAGAAACATGTATTTTAAATGTCATGCTGAAAAAAAAAGTTTCCATATCTGTTATTGGAGCATTATTATAACACGGTGGGACCAAATACGCACATTGCATGTTAAAAGTAACTGCATGTTTATTAAGCACGAATGTGCTTCATTTCTTACAATAGTTTCCTTTTAAAAATTCATTGTTATAATTACTATTATTCAAATATTAAAAATATTATTTGTGAAAATTGATGTATGTTTACTGTTTTATGAAGCTAATGAGAACTTAAAAGAAGGATCTATGTTTGTTGTAGAAATGAAAGAAAAACGAAACGTAAACATGAATTTTAAATGTCAATATTTTATTCATTTCTATATAAAATTATATACTGCCTATAATTCAGCAAGTTTCAATGGCAATGAATACAGTGGCAACACACTGGCGAAATATTTGTCATTTTTAGAATATTCTATAAACTTTGTGTGCGCTCAAACTTTAGGTACCTCAGTCCTAGTAAAAAAATAACATAAAATCTTGAAAAGTTTTACCTTTCAGTGGCAGAAATAAAAACACATTATATTCCTTGTCATAACATCTATATTTTGCTTTTAAGTTGACATCAAGAGTCACAAAAGAAATGTTTAAAGCAATCTATCACGGATACATATTCAAAATCACTTGCATATAACTGATTAAGTACTTCTTTTTAACATTCAGGAATACACAATTTTATGAAATAATTCCAGTAAAATAATTAAGAGATTTCATTTTACACTTTAATTAAGATGCAAGAAAGGGATTATTATTAGACATTCAAAATTCTTGTAGAATTATTGCATTCAATTTCAAAGGTCATCAAAGTAAAACAATTCAAGAATCACCATCTATAGCACTTATAGTCCAGGAACTTTGTATAGTTTGCATAATAGAATCGAATGAACAGAAATAGAATCGAATGATCTTCGAAGAATCAATATATAACACTTTAAAGATTTATAAGATTTATAAAGGAATATAGCAAATTATAGAAAGAATTCATAGAAATAATTGTGTAAAGATTCAAAAGTAATTAGCATAACAAAATTAACAAGGAAATTAATTTATCAATATAAAGGCACTAAGAATTTGTAGTTTAAACAAATTTTTAAGAAAAGTACAGAATCGGCTATTACTGTGGAAAATTGTTCTGCTATATATCACTGACATTTTTTTAAAGATGCACACATATTTCTTTAATTATTATATGCATAAAAGTATTCACTTTTTTTCTAAGATATCTTATCTAAGGAACTTGCATTTATATTGAACAAACGGTAAAGTTACCTGTTGATAGATATGTAGGTCGATCTTGCCGGCGAACAAAAAATAAAAATAAATAAGAGAGTTTATATGACAAGAGCAAAGGTCCACAAACGGTCACTCAGACGTCTTTAGTTTGCTAAGTTGATCGTCCACTCTTTTGACAAGAGCCATTAAAGTCTGTCTTTTGTCGTCTCTGTACAGTTCAAAATGTGAATGTCTTTTTTTGCATAGGAAAAATCTGGCAAGATATTTACACTGTACAACTCTAAGCGGGAATTTTATTTACACGACTTGACAATAAGCACTGGGACTTACACATCACTAGCTCTGTTTGGACATGATTGGGATTGGCTTATAGATGGTCGTGGAGCTCTCAGGACTCGCTGATGTGGAACTTTGACTTACAGTTCTGGACTGGCTAGCAGCTTGGCAATTCAGGGCTGAGACTGTCCTTAGGGCATGCAGGTCGTATAGGGCCTGTCCAGGGTTGACTAGAGACGAGAAAAGGTAGCCACATCCAGGCATCGCCGAGTAGCCCTGAGCTGCACCAAGTCCTAGGGGGGCACAGCCGGGAGGGCAGGCAGCGAGACTGGACCATAAAGGCGCGTGCAGATTTGTTGCAGATTCAGCCCCGAGGAGTCTGTCCACACTGAATCCCGTGGGTTTGGGGTTCTGAAGTGTTGTCATATTTGTGGCTAGGCTTGAATAGGGATACTTGAAAGACAGGAGACCTCCAGGTGTGTGGAAACCACCATATCCTGCCAAAGACCAGCCCAAGGCGGATTTATCGTGAGGATGGAGACCAGGATTGAGTCCAGCATGGAACACAGGTGCGCCAGCACGCTTGAAAGCTGCCAAGCGACTTCTAGAAGCAGCTGTCGTCCGCCGACGAAGTTTGCCAGTTGTTCCACCGATGAAAACATCGTCCGAACTAGGATCTAACATCCAATAATTTCCTTTTCCAGGATCGTCATAATGTCTGGGTACTTTGACGAAACACTTGTTGAGGCTGAGATTGTGACGAATAGAGTTCTGCCAGCCTTGCTTGTTCTCGCGGTAATAAGGGAAATTCTTCATGATGAACTCATAGATGCCATTTAACGTCAGTCTCTTTTCCGGACTTTGTCGGATCGCCATCATGATGAGGGCATTGTAACTGAAGGGAGGTTTCTCGAACGTCGACTTTTTATCATCTGAACCCTTTGATTTCGTTGGTGTTGTTGTTGTAGCCGCTGTGGATTTAGCCGGTGAAGGTGGGGTGGAAGCCACCGGGGATTCTGCAGGGGTGCTGCTCGGTTTGGAATCGGGAGGGGTGGCGGCGTCTCGCCGACTGAAGTCCCGCGGGCACTCCGGCGGGGTGGCACTGCCACCGGCCGGCACGCTCTCGTCGTTCTCCCCGCCGTGGATGAGGCTGCTGATCGAGAAAGAGGTTCGTCTGGGCACCACCATTGCTTCCGCTGTGCCCTCGATGCGTACCATAGCGGATTTGCCGCAACAGAAACTTTTTAAACAAGTCGCACCCGACCGCAAACGACACATTAAATACGACTCCCTGCCGATGTGCCGTCACTCTGCCCCAATCGCCTTCTCACTCGCCTAGCCGGTCTTTCGAGACCGCACCCCAGCTCCGCCTTTAGTCCCGCCTTCTCAGCGACTTTAGACCAATGGCGTCTATGGGCAGTTACCCTTCGCGAAGAGTGTTTGCCGACCGTCCAGTGTTGTGGGAGAGGACAGCTCTGGCGAATAGCTTGAACACCCTTGAACTTCGCTTCTCCGAGGGGGAAGGGGGAGGCATTCTTTTGTTTACAAATCTCTACACAACCCCTTTTTTTCCGGAGGGGGACGGAGTACCCACAAGAAATCTTCGCTATTTGGAGGTAAGCATAATATTTGTTTAGTATGGATGTCCTAACGTAGAGTCGTTTCTTTGACAGTTCTTTGCGGATATTCTGAAACGAGAATATTTTGCAGATGCTTATCTTTTTAATATATATATATATATATATTTTATTTTTAGACAAAATTTTATACAATTCGTGACTATCGTATACTCAAATTTATCGTTACTGAATGGCACCAGAAATTATAGACTGAATCTCTGAAGAGTAGGCAATGCTATAACTACTTCAGTGCTTTCCCCCTTGCTATAACTAATTTTCACACGTTGTTCACAGAATATTGTTTATTGTATTAAGGAATAAATTTGTATTGCATTTCTGACACAAAAATTTGTCCATATATTTGATACGTAATAACGGAAACATTATTGAAATATCATTGCAATTTATATAATGTGCATATTATATAAAATATGCACATTTAAAGGAGTGTAAAGTTATGATTCCAAATGTCTCCACTCTTTTAAACTTCCGAAGAATGTCTATAAACTAATAAGCAAGAGTCATGTCTCCAAAGCGTTGGGTCAAACTACCTAATAAATGCATTGTGCTCAAATATTCATGAGCCAACACTGATCAAATTTTTATTTTCGGAACCTTGCATATGAGCGCTTTCTATCTCATGATATAATGAAGAAAATCGAACGTGCACTTTAGATTCTTTTTTTGATATTGCAATTGAAACTACTTGAAATGCCATTTTAATAACGAGTTCGCATAACAAATTTTATTTATCTGATCGTTGAGTGAGTGCATTTCTGCCCAAGAGAATGCGCACTGACAGAAGACCCCTCTCCCGACAGATTTAGTTCAAAAATGACTACAGATCTGTACTTTTAAGTGCTAGAAATGTGCAATGACATTTTACACTTTAGTGCATTTTGTAATTATCTTGCGTACTTGTTTCGGGCAGATAAACAAACTTTAAACTTTACTCTGAAAATTTGATAGAAATCTAAAAATTTGGTATAAAGACTGCACATAGAATTTATTCCTTCTATCTGAAAGCCTTTTTTTAAAGTTAATATCATTCACAGGTAAAAACAATTCCAAAAATGCGTTTTTTGGACTCAAGGTGGTCTGGAACGGCGAGATGAGTCAAATCTCGAGTTCGAATTTTTTGGCGATGGCAGCATTTTTCTTTGCAAATGACGAAGTAAAAAGATATTCTGCAATCCATTTTTTTTAAAAAAATATTTTAATAATGTGAAAAGGAATTTGATTTTAAGTAATCCTGCGCTGGTGCGAAGTCGGAGAGTAGAGTTCAACAATGGACAATATTCATTTCAATTCATCGTGGCAAGCTGATGAATTCGGAAAATGGGAAAGTTTTTCTTTAAACACAAAACTGCTTTAACTCAGAATATTGCCTAAGCTTCGATTTGAAGGAAAGCCAAAACGCCAGATTTTAGTGAATCTGTCATATAAATAGAACTATTGTGAATCATTCGAGGAAAATTTGCCAGTCATATTGCAGTACCTAATCCATTCCTTCTTAGCAATCACACGTATGTGCCATCCATCACAAGTATGTGTCAATACATTTTCATTTTTTAAGTTTAAAGATAACAAAATGGTGCGTGCTTTTAAACATTGTAGCTTAAATAATATTCATTGCATTTTTCAATGGTTAAATGATTTATTTTTTATAATAAATTAAAATGCTTTGATTTTAATAAGACAAATTTATCTCACAAAAATATTTTTAAACAAGTAGTAATCAAAAATATGTATTTATTTATTTATTTGTATAAGGCAAACTGAATGCTACAAATAATTTTCAAAGAAAGGCAGGGGATGAGAGTCCATTTTTCGAAAAATACTATTATTTGTTTCCGAAATATTATAAATAAAAGGGAGGCTAAAAGGACAAAAACTAAATTTTAAAGAAGAAACATATATCATAAATGAAGTCATATGAATCAGATCCTTCGTTATTTCGGGGTCTCTGGCACCCATCTAGCTTTTTTAATCTCGAAACATACAAAATGTACAAAAACGTGAACTATACCCCACATTTAAAATTTTTCACTTACAAAAACATTTCTTGACATTCATTAGTAAATAAAAAAGCCATAACAATCCTGCCCGAAGAATCATATCATTGAATATATTGCAGTCATCTTTAGATACTAATTTTTACTCTTTTATGTACGAAGAATGGAAAGTTCTCAAAAAGTTCGAACTTGAAATCTTGAGGAATTTCCCCATTTCAGACCTCCGAAAAACACATTTTAGTCGTTGTATCTGTCTGTTTGTGAACACGTTCATTCAAGAACGTTTTTAACTAAACTGATGAAATTTGGTATCCGCATCACATTTTGATCAAAAGAAATATGCCCGTCTGTCTGAAAGACATGACAAACACAAACATTGAAACGATGCATTGCAACGAATTGAACAGTAGACGGTCTTTGCTAAAAACTTCTTTCACGTGAACATTTTTCTCAGTTCTTAACGATCAATGATTGGGCGATTTTCATTCACTTGCTTCTTAAAGGGCATTTTCGAGGGCTCCAGCTCTTAAGGAATGGGCTAAAATAAAATCGAGAATGAAGGTTTCCATCCGTTTAGAAATGAATGCACATTCTTTTATGAATTTATCAGTTTTATAAGTTACACCCAGATCCAAAGAAAAATTCATTATGAAATGCGATTTTTTTTTGTTTAAAAAGTCTATATCAAATAAAATAGTGATAATAAAATTTAAAAAATTAATGGATACCCATTTTTTCTCAATTGTCTACTTGCAGGGACTTTTTCTGTCTTGCTAGCATGACAGCATTGTGAATCTAGTGCGTATGCACTTTTATGTCACTTTTAACCTAAAATAATGTAACGTCGTTGCAGTAGAATAAATTTGATGAAAAGTGGTGGCCTCGTCAGGCAATATTGTAAAATCAATTTGTGAATCTGAGTTTTGATATTTTCAGTATAATAACTCCACATCTGACTTTACATTTTGAGATGTGAATACGATTCATTTTAAATTTAATTTTGGTGAAAATTTAAAAATAATAATTATTTTATTTTAGAAAATGACTGTAAAATTCTATAACTTGAAAAAAAATTGTCTACTGTACGTTTCAGGATCCCGAGATAAGCAATTTTTGGCACTTGCACTCCGCTAAAGGGTGCTGCGCAAAAAGGTGATTCCCCGAATAATTTGAGTTCACATTATTACTAAATGTAAATATCATCTTACCTCTCACTACTTTTTCAACGGAATAAAATCATCGCCAAGGCGTGGAGAGTTTCATATTCTGAGAATGAACTGTCTGTATAAATACTCGTTATATATTATATACTGCTATTTTACTAAAATACGAGAGATTTCTCGCCGAAGATCTGCTGATAAAAAATCTCTGAAGATGACAATGAACTCTATCGCACAGTTATTTTTAAAATAGTTGTAATTAAATGCAGTTATCGTGAATCGAAAATGAGAAAAGAGACGAAAGAAAAAAGCTGAAATTATAAAAATGTCACTTTCCATCTTAATCATTACCCTAAATTATTTCCTCTTTTTATTTGCGGAAAAATATAGTACAGCTTATTACAACAATACAAAGGGTGTTTATACGTTTTTAGAACGATTTACGGGCTGTTTTATGAAACTGTAAAAATGATCTTTTTTAAATTTCCGATCTGATAATTTTTTATTTGGACAATAGGTCTGCATCGAAATTTCCATGATAGAACGGGGCTTGTCGTTAATTGATTGAAGAGCTTTCGCAATTTTCAAGGGGTACTGGTTTCCATGCCTCTTCTATTAATTTTCCGACTCCATCCATCTTGGTGGATGTGTGCTTTGAAACTGCTCTTTTCAGCAGACCAAAAGCGCAGTAATCAATGGTTGAAAAGTCGGAGACTTCACAAGAATACTTTGAAAAGGTACATATACGATATCTGTATCAGTCTTTATTTGTTAAAGGAATACTGTTGTACTTTCCGAAATACGATTGATCACTTCGTCTTGATGAAATTTCACTCCTTGAAAGTCACTGGAATAATAATAATAATAATAATTTAAAAAAAAAATTGAAATTCTTCTGTAAATAGCGGACATAAAATTTTCTCTTGATAGAAAGGTGAGTTGATTTTAGTAGGTTCTTTTTTTCATTCTTTTTAATTTTAATTTCGTATCGCAGCAGATTCCTGCGACAATCATAGACCCCCTTGTGAGACTTCCTTTGCATTGACTTTGCATTTATATTTCTCTCCTGTTAAATAGTTTTCATACAGATGGCTATAAACTGTTCTACGTTAAATAGCATACCTCGGCAAAAGCAAATGAGTTTTATGTTTTTTAAATAGCTATCAAATTATAAATATGGCCTTATAATATTATTTTTTATTGTTACAAATGTATTTAAAGGTTTTGCGACTGTCTTCTACGTCGAGAAATTTTTTTCTAGTTACTGGTTTTCATTTCAGAAATATTTTACGCAGTTCCGATAATCGTATGGAACCTTTTTCCCATACAGAAGTAATGATCGACGATTTTCCTCTTTCAAATGAATAATGTTTATTTTGCTCTTAGAAATTTAGCCATCATGCATTTCACAAAGTGTTTGAGCTATAGAATAGAATATTTCTCTTCGGCAAGCGATAAAACACTTTCTTTAATCTGTAATGTGTTTACATGCGGCATTTTGAAAGACGAAAAAATTTAAAAGTAGTTGAGTATATTTTTTTTAATTTCAAATAAGGAGCTCATGTCAGAAATTTTTATTCCAAGGCATTGACTTTTTTAAAGTTTTTATTGAATCACTCTAAAAATGTATAAATATTTATGTAGATTTGTCTTAATTAACCTTGGATGTTGATGATAAAATATGTTACATATTTGTAATAACACTAAGATTATCTATAATAATCTTATCTATCTAAGAATTTTTAGAAATGTGTATACATTTTTTCAGTTCTACTTTTTAGAAGATTTTTACGCAAGAATATCACTCTTAGATTAATTTAAGTTCAAAGGAATTGACTTTAATGATCCGTTTAGAGTCACAGTTTTTTTCTGAAAATTGTTGCAAAAAGATTCCGATGCTGAATTTTTCAAACTTTTTATTGCGTTATTTATAACTGGATGTGCCTTGACTCACTTTTGAAAGATAAACAACACAAACTTATGATTGGCTTCCAATACCGAATTCGAAAGGCCATAAAGTGGTAGTTAGTTCCATTGGCATGATTGCATCTTTGTGGGCAGGGGACCATTTATATATCCATATAGATCTTTCTCAAGTATCCCAAATTACTTTGTACGATTTGTCGCTCTTACTTTTAAGTTAGTAATTATAATGTTTTACAATGGTGATTTCGAGAACTATAATGCATAGAAAAAAAAACGATTTTTAACTATCTTAGAATTAAAAAAAAGCTTTTAATTATGTCTGCTAGTTTTTTTAAGTTATATTTTGGAGCTTTCTATTATTCTTTAAAAAGTTGATTTTTTAAATAAGTTTTATCGCATAAATGTGATACGTCTTGAACTACCGTTTTATGAATTTCAGCTTTACTATTTTAAATTGAACATGGGAACGTGAGGTTTGTTGCACAAGATCGAATACTCTATAATCCATAGTACGGCGCAAAATTAAAAATTTCAGAATGAAATTTGAAAAAATAGCATCAGAGTTTTTAATTTACTCACATGCATCATTCACTGAAATGCAAAAGTTATTCGCTTATCGTCTTGGAAAAGAATTGAATGAACTGCGGCAGATAAGATGCAATTTCTTACAGGATTGCTTATAAATCTAACTCATTTTTTTTATTTGGGTCCTTTTATGTGTATGAAATAAAAGTTTTAAAAGGAAAAAGTTTCTGTTTGAAATTTAATATCTGATGGAAGAATAGAATTTTTTTACAGTAAACTTTTACCTTAAGGAATCCATTTTGAATTTTATTTCTCCAGATTTGATAAATACATATTTCTAAAACGTTCAAAATACGAAGAAAATGTTGAAATTTTATACCTATGTATGCGTTGATGAAGGTAATAGCGCGAATAACGATGTAAATCTGAAAAGTTGAACGTGAAAAAAAAGACGTGAATGTGTTCCAAATATCAATCCATGCCTGCGATGTGTAGTCTTCAAGAGACGTCACTTGAATACGCTCTTAATTCTTTTCATTATTCAAATTTGTATAAGGGGAAATGAACGAGGTGGGTACGTTTCCTTTTTCCACGATTAGTTCAGTGTAAGAAATGGCGTTTGAAATCTGAGTGACGATGACTGCGTCCACACATTCGACACAGTTTTACAAAAAAAAAAATCCTTCATCAGCTTTGTTATTGATATTTTTTCATGGATGCTATTTTCTTTTTGTTTTGTGATTTTATAAACGTATGGTGATCCTTTTCGGAAACTTTTAAATAAAGAACCCGATTCCCTAAATTTTATAATTTAAAAGCAATTTATCCATTGATGTCATTCTGATGGTTGCTTTTCATATTTTCAATAAATTTTTGAAAATTTATTTATAATTATAGCCCCAATTATTTGGAAATAAATTAATAAATATATTTAAAATTTCTGTTGAATGACGTGAGAAAGGTCATTGACCAAAAGCAGGGATTCAAAATATTTATAATATTTTTATTCATTGTATAGTGAAATCTGAATGATTCGGAGTTCAGTTTTAAGAACATCCAGTTTTCCAAACAGACTTTTGAAGAAAGTTTGGAAAAGAGACAGAGAGAGAACGAAAATAAGACGGAAGAGTGCAAACAACATACTTTTTCCAATGCGTTTCGATTAAAATAGAGTTTTATATATTGCCTTGCTCTTGTGTCATTTTAATATATGCGTATGCAACAGACTTTAATACATCATTTAATTTGTGATTTCTTCTTTAATCAAATTTACAATATCTACAGTTTTCTAAGCATATGTTTGTTAAATTTAATTACAGAAATTCAATAGAAATTTTATATAAGTATGATGTCTCTTTAATTTTATTTTGGAAGATTATCCAGTCCTAAGCATTTCCATAACTATCCTATGTACACCACTTGTTAAAAAATATCTTTAAATATGTATTGCATTGAAATGAAACCAATATTGAGATTTATTCAAATAATCAATCCATTGGTCAAACATTGATACAAACGAGCTGATAGAAATATAAACAGACAAGAAATGTGTTAAAATTAACTAGCCGGATGGACCGTATGCTTTTACCCACGAAGCTTTTTATGTTTGTAAGTTATTTTAATCTTATTTGCCAACAGATAAAACTATAAATAAATAAAAAAAAAATTCGAAAAATTGTTTTTCCAAATTGAGGAAGGTTTGACACTCCGAAATTCATTAAAATTGTCTATCTATACAAGAAAGTATAAACATAAATTTTTATGATATGCAAATTGCTAAATGTGTTTAATGAAACTTTTGTATAAATTATTAAAAAATTGCGGTAAAAGAAGTAATTATTAAAAAAAGAAATATAATATAAGAAATTGCTAATAAATGTAATTGATAAATTCGTCGCAAAAAATATTGCTTATATTTTTCATCATTGATTTTATTTATTTGTACATTGCTTCAGAGAAAATATTAAAAATATTTCAAATATTTTTAAGACGTTAAAAATGCCCTTTCCTTGGATTATAATTTCCGAAGTTGTCGCATGAAAACATGAATATTACAAAAACTGAAAGCATTTGCGAAAAGCTATTATTGGACAAAGGAATTTTCCTTTGTTTTAGTGCGTTTATCGTAGACAGTTTCGTTGCAAAACAGAAAGGAGTCATCATATTTTGTGTATAGAGTGATATTCTTAAATGAAAGCATATATTCAAGTCGAGCAAAAGCAGTCTGTATTCATTTCTTGCCTCTTTTATAGAAGTTGTTAGGATCATTGAGCGCCAAACCTTTTTTTTTTTTTTTTTTTTGAATATGAGCTTTTTCCATTTTTAATTCTTAATTGCAGCAATTTATTTAAAAGAATCTACGGTAGATTTTTGTATTAAGGATTTGATGGAATAAGAATTTTGTCGGATTTCAGATATATTTTACTAACTGAAATCCAAATAAACTCTGTGAGGTTTTAATTTCCTTAATTATAGCACATTTTGATTTCTTCTATCGGTACCAGTAATGACAGATTTGTTTATCTGATTTCTCAAAATATAGAAGAAAAACCCATGTATAGCAAGGTTTGTGAAAGTATAACAGGTATAAACAAAGAGCTATCATCACTCTTTCTTATCTCAAGCTTTCTTAAATTCAATAACGTATTGCCAGTTAAAGATTACTATATATTACAATTTTTTATTTATTTTCAGAAATTTATTTTTTTATTTTTTTCTATTTGATATTCTTTTCTATTTGATTTTATTTGCCACGTTGTCAAGATATGCAGTCGTTTCTCATACTGATGCAAGGACAATCAGTCTTTCTTGAAACACAGTTTATCAGGTGCCTGCTTTTATTCATTTCAAGTTCCAAAGAACCTCTTTTTGCGAATGGATCATTGATGCTGATCCACGTAAGGCGATGAATATATCTAGGGCATTGAATTCAAATTTATTTGATTTATGAATGGAAATGAGTTGCGGACATGCTTTCAGGGAAATTCGTCTCGCTTTTACTTGTAATTCTTTACTTAAATAGGTCCGAGAATGATTGCTACTATCTGCGAAAGAACTGCCGTTTTATCTGATAGTTGAAAATGGGGTGGCCCTAGGCAGCTGCCTAGTATCATCTGATAGTAAAACCAAACGAATTTGTAGGTCTTCTTAATTTATCTATAATAGAGAATTGAAAAGTTATAAACACTGGTTTGATACAAATTAAAATAATAAAGAATCTTCATTTAATGTTTTTATTGTCATTTTCTTTTAATAATCAATCGAAAATTTAAATGTTTTGCAATTTTTTCTTCTTGTATCTGAAACTTGATAGATTAACGCACTTAATATTGGGCACTTTTGCCAGAACTCCCATACAAAACGGAGTTTCTCAGTGATAACTATTTGCTTTCCATCAACAATTTTGAAAGAAATGACCGAGATTAGAAATAGAACTCTCGGCGTGCTAATGGAAAACAATCAACGTTATAATGTAAAGATTTTACAGAAAATCTGGATTTATTGAAGAAGACAAAAGAATTCAAAATCACATTTTCCTATGTTACAAAAATTAGACATTTAATAAATAAACTAATGTTTTTCTTATGAAACAAAACTAATTGAAGCTAATTTCACCGTAAAGGCTCCAAATTCATTGCAAAGCATGTAAAATATGCATTGCATTGAACTTTCGTTTCTAGGTAGTTAGCTGGCTACGGACTATCTAAAACATTGATTTTTTTTTAAAAAATCATGCTTATTCAGACAAATTCCAAATAAAAAAAAATATATTATTGAAAAAAATTATAAACATTTGGAGAAATATAATTGTTGACTTTAGTTACTAATTTTTTTTCATTGAGTCTATTGTTTCATTGTTGAATCGATGTTTTCTTTTTAGTCATAGAATATATCCGGATGGTTCTTTTAGAGTAATTTTTTTCAACTAAAGTAAAAGCTTCGGGAGTTCTATAGAGAATCATTTCGATTAACGTATTTTAAATAAAATACTTTTAATGAAATCACGCTTTTATCAATTATATCTCAGAGATTATCGCATAAATAAAAAAAATATATCGAAAATCGGGACTAAACATTAATATCCAATTGAAATCAATCATTAGTTTTTGAATGTGTTTTTGAAAAAGAGAAGTTAAGCATGCTGAAGCTAAACCACGAGACTGCCACCTTACTACAAAATTTTTAAAATGTCATGTACAATGACAACAATTTTTAAATCCTTGTACAGATAGAAAAATATCGTTTTTAATCTCGTATGAAAAATGTCAATCATAATCTTTCTACAGATAGGAAAAGGGCGATTGAAGGCACGATTGTTTTTTTAGGGGGGGGGTGGAGCTATAAAAATGTTCTCTCATTAAAATGAACCGTTCAGAAATTTTTGAAACAACCGTTGACCCTCTTCCCAAACTTCTAGTACAGCACGCTGTTAATAGCATTCAATTTTTGGAGTACAATTTAACCCATCGTTGATAGAGCCTTTATGACAATTTATTGCTATTTTGAAGATATCTGTGTTTATTTTAAAAGTGATGCAGATTGCATGAATATTCTGCCGCAATTATATCATAGAGAACTGTCTCAAAATTTACAATCGGGAAGAAAATCTCACACAAGTCTACACAATCAAAAGACGAGGATTTCTGGCTTTCGAATTCTGATCAAAATACTATATATGCATTCAAATATGTCTTTTATATGACACAAAAACACACAGCCTGAATCCTTGTTCTTCTTGAAACCAAAACAAAAATGAATGCTTTTTAAGAAATGCATTTTTCTTCACTAACTTGGTTGCTGCAATAATGCGAATAGAATGATTGTAACTTCTGTCTAAGCTATTCTTCTTCGGTCAACTGCTTGGGGTTCAATATGAATAACTATTATATAAGTATATATATTAATACATAAACTATTATAACTTTTGGAATTATATTATTATTTTTTATTAAAAACCAATCTTTAAAGTATTTCAGAAAACTGTAGCGAAATACGTTTTATGTCCGTATATTTAACATAATTTGAAATAAAATAATTCAAAACATTTAAATAAGACAATTTGTTCTTCAAAGAAATTGTTCGTGACTCGAGGAGTTCATAAACCGTGATTTGGTAACATTGTCCAAATCATCTTTTTTTTTAGGGGGGGGGGACTCATTTACAGATTAAACGCTGAATATTTCCACTTGTTTAACTTCAGATTCAGACAATAAAACTGCTCTACGTAACATCAGAATCACGTGATCAATATTACTAACTATCTGTATCTAAATATAATTGGATATCTAAATAAATATTATGTTAGATATACAATTAAATATTTACACTGTTTTAAGATATTTGCTTGTAAAATTTGTAAATTGAAGTCAGTATGATTTCCAGCATATATATCTATAACACAAGCATGAGTTGTCCCCATTTAAATAAAAAGGCTTATCAAACACTGGACTTAAAAATTGACTTGCTTAAAAAACAATGGACATTCAAAATCAGAAATTAAATGCTTGCTTCTGTTCAAAACGGACACGTATCGGAAAACTTTATTCAGTTTTTTCTTCAAACTATACAACTTAGTATTTTTGGAACTTAAAATAATTTTTTTAGTAATAATGCTTTAAGGCTGGTAAGTAAGTAAATTTCTCAATTAAAAAATCCCTCAAATTGCTCTGTCGGATCATTTCGTCTCCATTTGGGTGGGGTCTGTCTCACATTTGGTCTCTCTAGAATGACCCAATTATTTAGAATGACCCAATTTGGCATTCATTAAATTAAATTTATTTTATTATTAAATTTCGAATCCATTAATCCCTTCTTGAATAACATAGGCTGGTTTGAAAAGAATTTCAAAATTTTAATTAGATTTTTAATTTATTGAAACTTAATCAGGATTTGAACCCTTTTCTTCGATTACTTCTTAGCATCATATAGCCTTCAAATGTTAAATTTAATTTTGCTGCACAGTATCTTTAATCAAATAAAGTTTTACTACACATTCTATAACTCTGTTTCAATGCGCAGTCGACTTTCAAAGCATAACATTTCATTCTGATAATGAATAATTTTACATTTAAAAATATTAGACTTAATAACTCGTTTCATACTTTTGTCCCATACGAAACTGTTTAGCATTTTTAATATTTTGAGGCACTTTTATGAATTTCCAATCCTGATTTAGAATCGATGGCCAAACAAACAGTACGAAATAATGCGTTTAAAAAATAAATTCAATTTCCGGATACCTATTGCTGCCAGGAAGAGTAACCAATAGTAGAGTATGTAAACATGCTAAATTTCAGCCAAAGATCAATATTTGTAACTTTTAGTCGCCAATACCATGCCAAGCGCCCGTGACCTTATTCAAAGTCCACCATTTCATCAGGGAGGAGATGTATAATACTTTTATTAAAGAGTATGAAAGAAAGTTTGGGCGCTGGGGACCACGCCTATGGGTTGTTTAAAATGTTTACATAAAAATTCTTTTGGACAAGTTTGAAGGCAATGGCCTTTTCCTATCATTTAAATGATAGTTCATCTATACTTTATTATATAAAATGTAGATGCAAATTCTTTGCAATGCTTAGACAAATACGATGAAATACTGAATGTTGAAACAACCATAGAAAAATGTTTTATTGTTATTGCACAGTTCCGTATTTATTGTAAAATAAATAATTCATAAGGGTAATAAATATAATAAAAATAATATAGAAATATAGGTTTGTTACAAAGTTTATATTACTGAGAAACTTTGACGTTTTTAAGCAAATGCCAAAAGTTTGTATCTGCCGGGAAGCACTAAACATTGACGGTCTTTAGTGCTTTTAAAAACATTTGGAGAAATGAATCATCCTTATCAACCTTTCATTTAAATGCAGAGATCAAAGTTTCGCAATGAAAAGTAGGGATTTATCGTTTCAATTACATTAGGGTGAAATCACCATCTGCTTTACTTAATTAATATTGGAATAAATATCTTATCTATTACATTTTTGAATATTCCTACTATAATATTAGCCAGAATATAAAGAACAATAGAATTATTTTTTTAACATTCTGTGTTAAAGCTATGACGGCTGTCTTTTCCTTCAATACAAGTACACTCTCAGTAATGAGGCAGACAGACATCGGACTAGAAGAGTGTCAAATTAACACAAGACCTGGATCAATGAGGCTCTTTTAAGAAAATACATTAAATAATTGAATTTATATTTATTGTAGAAAACAAAACAAAAAATATACAGAACATTATTCTACTTCTCATAAATATACCAAAATATAATTCAAACTCTGAGCAGCAGTCTATTTTACACTTTTTACAGAAATGATTGTTGATTAAATTGTTTGTCAACTATAAAAAATCAGTTTCATGATAAAAATTTCTTGGCGTAGCAAAATATTAAACCTTTCCGATAGTATTTAATAATATTTAAAGAAGCAATTATCCAAGAAACAAACACTTGCCAAGTCTCTAGTGGCTAAGAAGACTCCCGATTTTATGTAGATTGGTGCGAAGAAAATAGTTTTAGAAAATAATTTGGTTTATTTTAAATTGCTAAATATATTCTAAAATAACAAATACAATCACATTCTCATTTCCAAGATAAAGCTTACAATAAACTACATTAAAAAAAAAACCCCTAAATTTGGAATCCTTTTTGGAATTGTTCAATGCCGGATTTACACTAGCCCAGTTATAAGATGGCCAGTAGGAAGCACATGCGTAGAAAGGCTGAAAAGTGCTGTTCGGTCGATGGCAAGTAATTGTCCCGACAGGACAACAACATGCTGCTGTATTGTATTGTATATATATATATATTTTTCCCTTACTGCGCATAAGTTTGTAGAATTTGACGGTGTTTTTTTTTTGGTGTGAAAATAATTTATTACTTATCACCGATTAATTTCGACATTTTTTTTTTTGTCTTCTTCTTCTTCATAATGTCAGTTTATGTTTTTTTTTCATTTTATTTGTCATTTTTTCTATAATTTTCCAAATTTAAGTATGTTGATCTCTTTTTATTTTTTTTATTTTACCATGTTTCTTTGGGTAAATATCGATCAGTTTAATGCAATACGCAGTGAAAAAGGAAAATTCCTGGACGCCCAAACAGCAATTTATAGCTAAGCATGGAATGCCTGAATCAATCTTATGAAATTAGGGCAAACATAAATCAATCCCTTACTGCGCATGCGCTGTCTACTGCCCGTCTTATAATTTGCCGAGTGTAAACCTGGCATAAGACAGATCATTATTACATAATGTTGCCAATAAATATTTCTCCTCCTTTATCTTACTAATTTAATTAATTTTCCTCAAGCTAATAAACGCCACCCCTTATGCATTTAAACAATTTCAAAGTAAGGAAAATAGTTATGCTTAGAAGTTTTTCTTTTCTTTCAAAATTGGCATTATAGATACGTTAAAAATGGCAGAAAATAACTTTTCAGTCCCTACCTTCTAAGCAATTACAATCTTCGAAGAACTTTTAATACAAAAGTCACTCGTTTTAATGAGACACTCTATCGCTAAATTTTATTGATTTTTCTGTCTTCAAATGTAAGAAATTTCTTGAATGGGAAATACAAATTTTAAACCTCGGCCACCTCCACCTAATATGAGCTAATTTACGAACTCGTTTGAGATTTTTGTTCTCCTCCCGACATGCGCCGGATTGTGCAAAAGCCAATCAAAATTATTCGCATCAACAGATAATGTAAGCAGAACATTAAACCGTCTCATTAAAGTGCAGATATCTCAACTAATAATAAAGAGGAATGCGTGCATGTGTTTGTGTTGTTATTAATGATTCCAAAAAGGGATTAGCGTCGCTTGAAAAAAAAGAAAGTACACGTCATTTTAAGTAGTAACATTTGTACAAAAGTACAAACATTTATTTTAATATTAAGAATTATTGTACCTTTTAATTATTATTATTTCATGTCGGAACCATTTTGGTAAATCAGTTTGTGAAATGGTTTTTCTATTTTTGTCTCAAATTGGAATGTCTCATTTCCCTACACAGAGTCGACAAAATATTTCTCTATGTTTTAACATCCAGTTTTTAAAAAATCCGATCTTTTAAAAAATTACCCTTCCTAAATCACCATTCTGTTAAAAAGAGCAAATTCTATAATCAGTTTAAAAATTAAAAAAAAAAAGAAAAAGAAAAGAAACATATCTTTCGACATACAATTCCAGTTATTAGAATCTCCCTCTACTTTTAGTCCGAAACTAATGGATATCTATAATTTTTGTGCTCTTCAAACCAAATTTTATTCTCTTTGCTGATTCTTGACTTGGTCTTGGTCTGCCCCACAACTACCCGCCTTCCCGAAAGGGTATAAGATCTTGAAGGTCAGCGGGAAGGAAACCCCTATTTATTTACGGAAAGGCTTGCAATCAATAAGGGCACACAGGATAGTTCATTTGACTAAAAGAAAATATTTAAATTAAATAGTTAGCAAACCAGTAAGGGGTTCAAGAAATTAAGATGAAAATTACACAGGGAAAGCAATGACACACATAAGCATAAACACAATATCACAATGCCCAAAGGGGGGAAGACGTAGTATACTCTACAGTCATATCAAACAATGTATCAATATCTAAAATCATATATCTCTCCTATTATTTAAAGTGAAAAATAAGTGAATGGCACAAATACAAGGTGAAATTGTAACCCAGATCTAGCAAGACAAACACATGAAAAAAAAGCACTACTAGAAGGTCAATCAAGAATATGAGCAGAAACATACAAAGTTTTTAATAGCTATAATCTTGCATTTAAAAATACACACACACGCTAGAACCTGTGCCAGAATAATTACATAAATAAAGAATCCATTAAAACAAGACTGCAAACAACCGAACACATCATCCTAGCCTCTTCTGAATTTCTTCACTTCATTTAGCTGTTTATTGACTTATCGTGTTCACAAATAGATGTTCCAAAAATGGTTTGATGAACCTTAGGACCGTCCGTAATGTGGAGTGGCCTTAAAAGCTCAAGGCCGAACTTTTCCATGGCTTTCAAGGCAGATAAAAAAAAATCAAGAATTGTGTATTGGTTTCTAAACATTGAGGATCTCATTCCAACCTTAAACTGGGATGGGCCGAATTTTTGTTTTCAGACGCTCATTTGTTGAGCGTAATCCATTCTGTTGTCAACCGAATGACGGAGATTGACCGAATCGCATCCTTAGTCTTCTGTTTGGGATCTCGCCCTGGCAGACGACAGTGGAAGCGAGACAAAACACTTGAAGAGTTCATTCAAAACATTTTGATTCGCTAACCTGTGTTTAAATGTACAATTGAACTGAAATGGAGCATCTAATGGATGACCTCTCATTTTGTTGACAGAAGTTTGTGTCAATGTTTGGGATGCAGGTAAAAGCTCAGGTCGATAAGAATAAGGGCCAATTCAAAGCAAAGCGTTTCCTACCGGTGATTTAGTTTGTCTTCTGACACGCTTAGTCGAATAGACGTCTCTTTTGAGGAGAGGGCGTGGCTGAAACCTAAATGTGTCATCTGGACAACAGGGATGCTCACTTGGAAGTTTTATTTATGCACTTAATGGAAGCACAATCGGTGAGTAATAGTTTCTTTGCTACCGTTGTAAAAAGATCAGTTTACGCTTGCATACTAAAAGAAACATGTTATCTCACGGCACGTCTTCCAAGAAGATAAATTAAGTCATTTCACAACACAGCGTAAAAAACATTCATTTAAAGAATGTCGAGCTCAGAATCTACTACAAGTGAAATAAAAAAAACAAACTTTTTTTGCTCCCATGTTTAACTACATGGAAGCAAAAAAAAAAAAAAAAAATATTGAAGTTTAGATTTATATTTAAAACACATTATAAGGCAATGGAAGTCACCCCTCAGAAACTTTCCCACGTACTCTGCAGGTTTGAATCCCTCGCTTGCTGAACGATGGTCATGAATACTACGAATGATCGCATTTTTTTTTTTCTGTTTTGAGTTGATTATTTTCTACTTGTGTTACAATCTACAATCTTCTGTTCCAATTTTTTTTAATCTTATGCTCCTACTTTTTATCTTGTGCTATTATCTCGTCAATAATGAGTACTTTCAAAACTAAACTCAATAGGAATGTCAATAATTATGTATTTGACGCGAGATTTCTGTTCACGAGATTTTTGAGCTTCGAAAATAGTGAAGGAAACCAAATGTGCAATTAGAGTTTTTTTTTAAATCAAAATTAATACAAACCAAAATTTGATGCAGAATTGCAATTTCGGTAAAAAAGAGTGCATGTCAAATTTCATTCGTATAAATTTTTGATTTATCGCGAGTCTAAGCCACCTGATAGTTAATAGATTTGGTTCAAAATTTAATAATTTACATTTTGGATGTTTTAACAGTGTACCAAATTTTATCCATTTAACTCTTTTCGTTTTTAGCTTCAAGAAATTCGACAACGTGACAAACTTCCAGTGAATCCATTTTGATCAAAATTTAACAAAAATCTACACATTTGGTGTAGGGACATTTTCAACTTTCTATCGCTCCGTGCTCACAAACAGACAGATACGATACCAAAAATGTTCTTTCTGCACGCAAGCAGATCTAAAACATTGAAATTTGTGAAAATCTCGAGTTCGAATTTTTTTTTTTTATGGTTGCAAAACTTTCGCTATGTGTACTTCTTATACGAGCAAGTAAAAAGAAAAAGGATGAAATGAACGGATTTTTTTTTCTGACACGTGTTATCTCTTTTCGGTTACTGCCTTTTCTATTTTAAGTCTATTATCTTCTACAATTTTTTGCAATTGTGCTAATATCTACCATTTTTTTGTCATGCTATTATCTTTTATCTCGTCCCTAATGACTACTTTCAAAACTTAACTAAACATGAATGTCAATAATTATGTATTTCACATGCGACAACTTTCTTTTTAAGTGGAAAAAATGACCCTCAACCGTAAGTATTTCGAAGCGGGAAAATCATTTCACATCCCAGTCTTCGAAAATGTTCGGACATAGTTGACGATTCCTTGCTAACTCAGACATCTCGATTGCATTAAAGTTTGGCTTCACATTTAAGCAACATTAGCAAACATGTACCTGCGCATTTTTTTATTTTCGGCTGTGTAATGCGAGCAATACCACGACCTAGCCAAAGGTCATGCGGGAAACTTGACGGGGCTGTCGAAGAGCAACCCCACCTAGCACGAAGGAACAAACGACACGTGTTGATACTGGACACTTGCAAACAACAAAGAACTCTCTAGATAAAACGCATATTGGTACAGAAAAAGAATAGAAAAAAAAAGCATTACATTTTACAATACGTATTAAATTGTAAAACATTAAAAATGCAAAAAATACATTAAATGCACGTTAACTTTTTACATTAGCAGAGAACTAAAGTCAAGAGCTTTGACAAAATGTCCCTAATAGCAGATTGAATGACTGGAATTTTTAAGAGTTCTTCGACGAGACATTCAATTTCTTGGCCAACCGAGTCTGTGTTCTCGCCATAGTGTACAGGATTTGATTACGTGATTTATAGATCCTTCTTCGGTACCACACTGACAAGCCGGACTTTTGTCAAAGAAACGACTTGGATGAATTTTCGTCTGGTAAAATAATCGTTGCTTTTGACTATGGAATCGTGGTGTGTAGACATAGCACGATTAGTAATCAGTGTGGCTGTTTTTTAATTTTTATGTACAATTAGAAATTTTAAAAACTGGATTACGGAATTTTTATTGAAAATTTTGTTATGCTTTGTTATGTTTACAAAGCTAAAAATAAATTGGTCATGGGCTGTGCGTGATCCATGACCAGTTTCTTTTCTCAAGAATGCGACACTCTTTGGTTGGTTGTTAGTTAGTATGCGCAATCACGTGACTGCCATATCACATGAATCAACTGCATTGAACAGAACGATTTTGTTGGCTGATTGTATTTACCCTTTTATGGAAAAAGTAATAAAAAAAAGAAACACGTTTTTTTTTTCTTTTTTTTTTCTTTTTTTGGTTAAAAGATCTGGTCTGTAAAGCTCTAATAAATATGTATTCATTTTTATGATTAGTAGAGATATGTCTTGGACATGTCTTGATTTTTTTTCGCTGTTTCTTTCCTTCCGTGCCTACTTTATTTGAAATAAAAATTATTCACAAATGCAGAGTGGCATTCGATTCTGCTTTATAAGTTAAAAAAATGATAAAGAGACGATGAGCTCGAATGCGAAGGTAGGTTTCTTTTATTCTGCGGCGTAAGAAAAAGGAGTTTCCTCCCTTTCCTCTTCTAATTTCATAAAGGCTGGACACGAGAACATAGCCGATGAAAGCCAATCACCGAAAAGTATTCACAATCAGGGGCACAGACATTTCTTTTGTCATCCTTTAACTTCTCAGCAATTAAAGCTTTTAAAAAATACACCTCTGGAGAAAAATCGTTTTTAATGATTTAGTGATAATTCGCTTAATTGGAATTTCCTTACTATTTTCCGTCGTAACGGGGGGGACTCAACTCCTTTGAGTTTGAGGGCTGGCATACAAATTCGGCCTCAACAGCTCACTTCTCGCCGTCCGTCAAACTGCCATCTTATTCCTTATAATTCACAAATACATACGTACAAATCGAATAGTCCTCTTGATATTTATTTTTATATTATTTTCGAGAAACCTTCTAGAAACAACCAATGTTTTTTTATTTGTCTTAAGCAACTCCTTAACTCCTTAAACAACTTAAATTAAATATTAGGTAATTTGAAGCAAAACAATCGGGGGTGCAAAAGGGGGGAAATCTAAGGGATTGTTTCAATATAAGGAAACATTGAAAATAGGATTTCTTGCATCTGTCTTTTACATTTCATTCATTGATCTTCGGGGCCTTCTAGGAAGTCTTCAAACGATGTGCGCTTGAAAATAGGAGGCACACAGTTTTTCAAATTGTGAATCAAATATTTCTTATTGTTCTTTTAATGTTCATTCAAGAAGAATAAAACAAAATTAATATTAAGATAATATTAATCTTGTTAATACAATTAATATTATCAAATTTCATCTCTTGGATTCGAAATAAATCTTATATGTGCCGCTTTAACGTTAGTTTCTTTATTCTGGCTCTATAAAACCAAATTTACAATTTTGTAGTTCATTATATCTCTCGTTATTTGTTGTTTCATTTGAAAAAATGATCGAATACCCTGAAAAACTTATATAATTAATATGAAATAAATTGTCTCCTCAGAATTATTTTTATGCTAAATACCTGAAAATGTCTTTGTATATGAAATATAATTTTCATCAGAAAGTTTTCGCCAAATTAATAGTTCACACTAGAACTTTTGATATCTTATAGGTTTTCAGTTGTCTTTTCAGTAGAAATAGGGAAATAGATCACAGAATATTGAAATGACCATTTCAACAAATTTTAAGCTTAAACAAATTATAATAATTTATTTTTAATTTAGTAAATTCTTTCAAATTGATATTTTATTTTTTATTTATTATTTTTTAATACACATATAACAGAGAAAATGGTTTAAATAATGTAATTCTTGATTTTCTTAATTACAAATAAAAAACATTTGAAATGTCCCCTTTGGCATCCCTAATTACAAATAAGACAAATTATGATGATATAATAAAATTTTAAAAAAATATATCAAACATTAATTATATATTTCAAAGAATTTGCATTTTTATAAATTCATTTATTTCACAATTAGACTAATAACTTTTTTCCGACCTAGGTAGTTTACCTAGTATGGTTATTCAAAACCGTCATATTGCGTCTGGAGTACTGGAGTATAATGATGCATTTAGGCACCCGCATTAAGGAGACAATAAGTGCTGTAATAAATTTGATATTTGTACACATTGTAATTTAATCTTTATGTAAAAGATATATGTCAACTTTGATTTCTCTTGTATTTCTGGGAATGTATTTTTTTAAAAAAATGTAGAAAGTTTTTGACCAGCTAACCCATCTTTGAAACGCTCTTTTAAAATGTTTTCAAAAATAAGAGGGGGGGGGGGCTGGAAAAATAAATGTATTGTTTCCCCAGTGGCACGAGCACATTATTCGGAACGTATTTGTTTGGACCAGTCTGTCATGTTATTAAAAAAAATGAAACGAGAAAAGAGAAAGCAAGCGCTGCCAGTTTATTTAGTCTTCGTCCCGAGGCATCGGTGCCTTTTGTGCTGCCGTTTCCAATCGGTGAGTTAATATGTTTTGAGAGTATCAATTCTCCACCTTCATCGGAAGATTAAGCAGACCCACACAAATTAAGCCTTTCAAACGCCGTGGAGCGTGCCGGCCACTGCGTTTTTATGCACCAGCGATCGCATACCTTCGGCTGCTCACTCCGTTTCTCAAAACATGCCTCACTATTTGGTAAATAAACCAGAAATTGAGTCTCCGAGAAACTTAAACTTCCGAAATCTTTTTTTTTTCTTTCTTTGCTTTATAAATATATATTTTTATTTATTTAAAATTGGCAACAAGAAGATGCGTGTATCCAATCTTTAGAAAACTCGAAATCAGAGCCGTGGAAAATAGCTGTTTACGGTCCACTTGTTTAAGAGTTCCGCCGTATATGTAAATACTGTCTTGCCTTGTCCTTTATACCAAAAAAGACTGTTTGAAATTATTGAAAAACCGTCTTCAAAGCGCACTTTCGTATGTATAAAGATTTCTACAAAAAAAGAATAACATTTCTCTCCCTTTTGAAGCTTAAAATATAACAATAAAAGTTTTAAAAAAATATGTCCTCAGGATATTTGAGTTTGAGAATTCTTCGAGTCCAAACAGGATGTATATATATATTGCAAAATAAAGCGCGGATCGTTTAAATTTAATTTTCGGGTTTGTAACCTTCCTTTTTCAATTATCTTTGTAGCAATAATTATTTCGAGCAAAATCATATGTGAACGCATGAATTCATTTGTTTGAAAAATATAGTTCGAATATTCTAATTCCTTCTCCACCGTCCATTTTCAGGCAGGAAATAACAAACAAATAAACCTACATTTTTTTATACGAAAAGATAAAAAAATAATATAAACTTTCTTATTCCCCGAGGGGTTGTGAATACTATGCTTGGTTAAAAACACTTTTCCCATTGATAAAACCGGCTCGGTAAATGTATATTTTATTTAGGGCTCCATACATGCGAAAATAACTGTCATAAATTGTGAAATTTGCTGCAAATTTTTCAATTTGGTTTTTGATCTGGTTCATTTTAGCGGATTTTTAGAGCTTCATTTTTATCCAAGACAAAGAAATGCAATGAAGTCTTGTTAAATCATCCAAACATGACAAACTTCCACTGATGACAGGCAGATTCGGCTTATGATTTACAGAGGGATTCAGGTTACATCCACCATTCATATCATCTCTTTCAACCCCTTTTAAAATTCGAAGATAATTTTCACAAAAATTGTGACATTTGTTAAAAAAGAAAATTTCCATAAATTTCAATTTAATTTAGTAGATTTTAATGGCCCGGAATCCTTCCAGGACATATTTTAAGACAAATAAAGGGCACATGTTTGTGTATTCTCATAATAAAATAATCGTGACACATATAACTAACTGTACATGCCATTTGTATCGAACTGTAGGTTATTTCCCAATTTCCTGTGATGAAACTTTTCGCCTTTTCTTTTACGAAATGTACAAACTGAAATTATTACAAATATCAAAGAATTAGACTTCCATATCTTGTTGAATCTTGCGAAGATGTTGAATTATTATGTAGATCATCAGGTGAGGTATGATGAATGATGTATAATAAGCTGGTCAAGAAACCACAGTCGAAATAACCACACACACAAAAAAAAAATCATTTCGAAGATGATAGTAACAACACTATCAGTGGCGTTCAGCTTCTAAGGATTTATAAAAGAAAGAGTTACGTTTTATAACTTTATAAGCTTTATATAGTTTTTACTATTTTTTAAAAAATGTTGAAATATTCCCTATCTACTTACTGGATGACTTTCGCTTTCGTAATGTATATTGTAAGTATTTGAGTTATTAAATAAGTCTTATTAGATATATAGTCTGGAAATGATTAGTTAAGGTGATCAAGAAACAACGAAAAAGTAATCAACTTCTAAGGTTACGCGTAAAAATCATTGAAAGGACATATGATGTTAAATTATTAATTGACGATTTAGCCACTTTGTCATTTCCCGTGATGTTGAAACGAAATTGTATCCTAATAATAGTCACGAAAGTCTAAAGCTCCAACGGTTTATCGATGGTTATGAAAACGGCGAAGGATTCAATGATCATTGCTCTCATTCCTATGTTAATTTAAATTCCCTCTCCCCCC
>JAPMOR010063801.1:142027-171807 GCA_026543865.1 Argiope aurantia
ATATATATATATATATATTCGATTATATAAAGTATCGAAAAAAAATGTAAATTATTGAAATCACTCATTTTCAGTTTTGTGATAGAATGAAACCTTTTATTGAAATGTTCATCTGGTATTCTGTAATTCACTAAAATTTACAAAATATAATAAAAAAGAGCTCTACTAAACTAACATTTTGGTTCGAATGGCATGATACGGCTTTGCTGATGGCATCATTCACACACACACACACAAAAAAAAAATGCCATTTGTTTAGTGCATAAAGGGTTCTAAAGCTGTTTTTAGGTGTATTAGCAAAATATCAGTTTGAATCCACACATGAATGTACTTAAAGATAAAAATTTGTATTATTTTTTTATCTACTAGTTTTTTATTCCCTCAATACACGTTCCCAAAGGCATTCAAACTTAAATTGGCACTTTTGGCATCCTTGTGTCATTTTATTGAACATGCAATCAAGGTTTAAAACTAATCAATGGGTGAATATCCATGTTGAGTAATATAAAATGCTGGGAACATTTTCAGAAAAGAGTTTTTAAGAATAATTCTTATTTTTTTTGTATTTTATAAAAAATACTTGCTAAGCAGATGCAAACATTTTATCACTGATATATATAAATATGCTTAGAAAGAAAATGTGTGTTCACATTCTCTTAAACCTATTTATTTTTATACTTTGTTCTGAAGCTCAACTTAAAATTAAAAGTTTAAAATCTAAAAGTGAATGAAAGCTCAAAAATTTAAAATTGAGCGACGAAACTCTTTATATAAAAATCCCTAACGTACGTGGCACCGAATTTGGCCTTATTGCTTATTGCCGAATGGCAACGCCGAACATAAACAATTCTTCTTACGAGCGTTTCAATTCAAATTGTTTCGTCGGTCGAACTTTTTATACTGGATAGTATTGATGCTTATTTAATGGAGCTGCAAATTATAATTAGGAATA
Source organism: Argiope aurantia (assembly GCA_026543865.1). NCBI lineage: Eukaryota > Metazoa > Arthropoda > Arachnida > Araneae > Araneidae > Argiope > Argiope aurantia. Next base: position 142,980 of record JAPMOR010063801.1, read on the forward strand.
CTCGCAAGAGAGCTTTGACTGAAAACCTCCATTCAATCAGATGAAAGAAGATCAAAAAGAAATCTGAATGACAGAAGCAAGCGTCAAGCGGAAAATTTAATCGACCGCGGAAGCAAGTTTAACCGTTGCTAGATAAATAATTGCAATGACTTGTCGAGGGAATTTGATGTTTAAGTACATAACATTAATCAGAACAAAATAACATTAACAAAGAACATTTTGTCTGAGGCGTGTACTTTTTGTAATGTTCTTTATTAGAAACAAGATATCAATAGCAGCAAAAAAATACGCGAAAATTTGTCTCAATGGGAAAGTTTCTCTTCCAACATCATAAGAAGTTCCCGATTTATTGCAGAAATTACTCTGCGATACTTCTGCTGAAGCAAAAATTTATGAATTCCATATCCGGGAATATAATGCCGCTTTAGCATTTACATCTATGGGAGCTGAAATAAACCCTTTCAATACCAGTTTTTTATTTTTCAAAATTAAGATAATTTAGGATTCTAATGAATCAAATAAAATATAAATAGCTATATTCTGCTAAAATAAAAATAAAAATTAGCTATGGCTAAAAATTTTGAGGTGGGTCATACGTGTCCCAATGGTCTTTTTGAATGGGACGCATATGTCCCATTGGGGTTGAGTGACCGAATAAAATACAGAGAAAATTTGAACCTCTAGTTTTTTATAATATTTTAAAACAATTTTATTGCAAGAAAACTTTTACCAATTACATATCTAACATTCTTCATGATATTTCTATATATGATACATTGCAAAACAGTTTTTGCAGACGGAAACTTTATTCATGGCACATATAGTTTTCGTTCAGGTTTCTTTATTACTAAGATGTGATTAAAAATTACACTAACACATGAATGTAGTCACAGAAAACAATTGGACTATTCACTTCAATAAATACCCCACTTACTTATTTATCCCTTTGTATTATTTAAAAATATCAGTGGGCATATATGTCCAGGTATGGCCCAAAGAGTTAATTCACCCCCATGAAGGGGTCCCTATTGTTTTCGTATACCATTTGATCTCACTTCTACACTCTAATAATAATAATAAAACAGGTTATGGTCAGCTGTTTATATGCCATTCCATTGAAGTTGATAATTGTTGTTTGGATAATAATAATAATAAGTGTTCACCAAATGCAGTGGCGAAATCAGATGCCAATCTAAGAAACATAAATCCACTCGCAGAATCCTATTTACAAATTCATCATCTTCTACAGTGTAATCCAGCTGGGAGTGTAAAAATGATCTTCAACGAAAAGCCATATTTGGTATTCTGCAGATATAATGCTTCGCTGCAAGAAATATTTTGTAGTTTACTTATATAGCAGTTTCTTTCTCTTTCTATGTGGATGATTTTAAACCGACGATATTTATTTTTGAATTTGTTTTGTCATGTAATATAAATAATGTGTACATGAAAGATGTTGATTTTTGAAACTTCAAGACAAGAAGCATTATAGTAATAAGCTGTATAGGAAAGGTTACAACAAAAATATACAGCATTTAAATAGAATTGGTATGAAATAAATAATCATAAAAGAATCTTTATCTGCATATAATTTTTTAAACATTGCTGGTATTTATTTAAAGACACTTTGTAAATTAAAAAAAAATTGTTAATTTAATGTTTTTTCAAAACACTTATTTTGTGTACATGAAAGGGGTGATTTTTAACTAAATATTGCAGGCGATCAGCTGGTCGCCAAAAAAAAAGAAAACCCCCAAATATGCCACACAAGAAGCGCAATATGAAAATCTGCTTTGACTCAGCGATTGCATCATCTGAGTAAAATTTTCTTATTTTCAGCGAATGAACTGAGGAAATAGTATTGAGGCATAAACGTAAGTGTTTCCATATTGTTTGTTCATGTCGTGTAACACCTTTCACTCAAAGATATTATTTATCAGTATGTTTACCGTTTAATGGAATTTAGGTTGGATTAAATGAAATGGATGTATACCACATATTATTCAGCGTCTAACGATGCATGCTTAAAGTCAACGAAAAAGAAAATAAGAATAAATTCAAAAGATAGTAACTTGTTGTACTTCAATAGCAACAACAAGCTTTAAATGAAAAAGGGTCATCGAAATTGAAAACTTATCAACTCAATCGATTTAACAACTAGTGATTTTTTTTTTTTTTACGGAATGAACCAATAAAAACAGCATAGGAGAGATTATTGTACTCTATATATAGTAAATCATCAATCCTTATACGGGCATAGGCTGTCCTCTGGTAGCGAATTTTTTAAATTCAAATTTCAAGGACTATTGAAAAATTCACTCTTATATTCCACTTTGTGCAGGATAACTTTCTCGGAATTGCTCTTCCCTGTCAAAAACATCATGGGGGAGTTGAGTGACCTCCAGTGCGGTAGCATGCTGACGAGATCTACAAGTCAGTCTTAATAGCCATCATCAGTCACGGTACAACCCTTCCCGTAAGAGATAAGTTACTTCACTGAAGATAAGATAGATTCGATTCCGCAATATTGCTATACCCATCAGGGAAGAGAGAACCAATTACTGAACCGGAGATTTCTCATTCCGACTCTGATGTGCTCTAATCCTTATAGAGAAACTTGAATGGTAATCGTTGCATCTGCGCTGAGGTGGAAGCTAAGGCTGAGTTGTAATAACCGGCCACATTATAATTTTTCCTAATTGTCCCTTCATAGGACTGGAGGTAACTCGACTCCATCTGATCAATTTTACATCTACCAAGAAATCGAGGGCTGGAAGATTTTCGTCCTGTTATTTAGAGTGTCCCCTGTAAGGCCATCCTAGAAATACAGAAGAATCAGTTACAGAATACAGTTAAATTTACAACAAATGAATGCAGGCTTTTAATTACTTTTAGGAAGTTTGGAGAATGGAATGATATTAGAAAAGTATTTTTCTGATTATTAAATGTTTTTTATAATATGAGCTATATGACAATAATGAACTATTTATTGACATTGAAAGAAGTTGTGGCTTATTTTGCAGTGCCAATGATAAAAATCGACCTATCCAATGGTACCGATGAATAACAATTATAACGTTGCGAAGTTATCCATTAGAACGTCAGAAAAGGTTTTAGATTGTCAAGAGCAGCAGCTTTATTGTCAGTGTTATTAAACTTTAAAAATCTCAAATTCGCATGGTTGAGATTAGGTTCTTTTCCTCTACACCGCATCTAGAAACAGAAGATAGTAGGATTGACAACAATATCCAAATTGGATTATAAGAAAATGTGTACAAAGCCATCTTGACCGTGATTCATTTTACATGCAATTATAGTCTTTCTTTTTTACTAAACTCTCTTATCTTAATGTTTATAGATAATGTAAACTTAATTTGAATAGGCGTCACGTAGAGTATCTATAAGTTTAAGAAAAATGTAAACTGTTATTTTTAGTCATATAAGAGAAAAATGGTTCAAGTCTCTCTTACATTTCATTCAGTTTATCGCGCATTTTACCTTTAATACAATTATTATATTATGAAGTCTTATAAAGATTCATCAAAAGGCAGCTTTTAACAAAAATTATGAAATTCGTTGCATTTTAAGTCATTTGAAATTTTTTTCCTTCCTTTTCGAACTTCTTGTTCATTCTACGATGGAAAGATAACGAGGTCAGAAATATGCACTTGAACCAACTGGCCGGAAAATTTCAGACATACGTTTGATGACGCGCCGAATTTCATTTGTCCAAATCTCTGAGTCATCACTTCACATGCTCCAGAAAAGAAAGATCAAACTATTATAGAATTTGATCCGAAGACAAGAAGAAGAAGAAGATGTCAACTCTAATGATTAAATGGCATGCTAAATTTTAGCCATTTAAGCTCATTGAATTTTTGAGAAATCGTGTTCAAATCCATGAGGACTTGCTCATGCACAGCCTTCTTGCGGACGAATGTCATATGAACTTTGATAAAAATTTAAATTTTCGAAAACTTTGATAAAAATTTTAGAGTAAAGATTACATTCAAATTTTATATATATATATATAGAGAACAATGAATTTTCACATGAATGAGTCCAGTGACAGATATGTTCAAAAATAGTTTTTATTATTTTTATTTCATACTTTTTTTTATTACAACCAGTCACCTCATTACTAAGCCGTGTAAACAAGGCTTATTGTGACTGGCTGTAATGCTCATTAACTATCCAAATTTTTGCATAAGAAAACAACGGCCAACGAAAGATCAAAGAATCTTCAAACTGTTGGTAAAAGGATAGAAATCCTTCCCATCATTTCTTTTTATATTTTCAAATTCCCAGGGTATTGTAATATTGTGTTCAAATCACTGTTCACAATGAGTTTCCCTCTAGTCTTTTTCAGCTTGACACATTCTGTCATGTAATGCTGAACAAAGCCTATTTCCCCAAATATACATGTGTTTTCTTGCATTCTTCCGAATCTGTAGAAGTATTCAGGAAATCTTCCATGCCCAGCTATCATTTGCACTATCATCTGGTTAAATATTCCTTTTATAAGTTTTGGATCCGATATGAATTCATATGTTATGCGTTTTTTACTCGACACGATCCATCTATCCTGCCACCGCGAGGTCGCCTCTCTTCTAATTTCCTTCTTAAACATTTGGAGTGATTTTGGGACTACAATATCTATTTGGTCTTTCTGTGCAGCCTTTATTTGCGTATTCGTCAGCTCTCTCGTTTCTGCATATTCCGATGTGAGCCTTCATCCAATTTCATCTAATTCATTTGTTATCTTTAGCGCATTTCTCAAGTTTTCTTTAATTTTCTAGATTTCTTTTCTTTTGGTGTTCGTGGATTGTATTGCCTGAAGGGCTGACATAAAGTCTGAGACTTATTTTCGCACTCTTGGACATGTAAAACACAATGATAAAGCGATTTAAAAAAAATAAAAACTAGAAGTTTAAATGTTCGACAATTGTAATGCTTTCTCTCCCCCCCCCCCCTCTCTTATCTGCTTTTCGAAGAAAGCAAATCGGAAGAATGCTTTCTTTAATAATATATTTTTATAAATTTTCGAGTCAATGGAAATGAAGTTTTGTTTTCCTCGCAAGTCAGCCAGGGCTATGCTTGTCGTGCTATGCAGTCGCTCCGCGGGTGTCGATGAAATCAGAGGGCGAATTTTATTATTTGCAAGCGTTGGGCGACATGAGTCGGTGCTGTAAGAACTGCGGAAGCCGCTCTGTAATTGTGTCTAATGGATCCACTCATTGCTCGTTGAAGCGGGCCCAGATGTTTTTCCCAGAAAACCGACCACTTTCTCACAGCTCGTCGTCCTCTCTGCCAGGGGACCCCAAAAAGCACGCCGAACTTACAAAATTTCAAATTTGTGAGCCGCGAAAGCTATTTTTATATGTATAACTGGATTTAAGGGAAAACAGAGCAGAAATCAAATTTCTACTATTTTTAATATAAATAAAAATTATTTCTATTCTATTTTTTGAAATATATTCTATGATTATTTTGTATATCTTGCATATATAGAATATTTTATATGCATTGCATATACAGGGCCGGAGTATTAATGAGGGAAAATATGCAACTAGCCAACGGCATCAAGATCTCGGAATGTTTTGCTGTACTTTCAAAATAATTTAATTTCATGCTTTCATCGAAATGAAAAGGACCGTGTATTTAGACTTACTCAGATTCAAATCAATGTCGTTTCAATTTTTGAACTTTATAACAACAACATTAAAAATGAATTATGTTTTATAAGTTTTACTTCACGTTGATTTCTAATTCTTTAAAAAATATACTTTACTTTATAGTTAAAAAAGAATATTAGTAGTATATAAATTATGTTGGGAGTATTGCCATGTTTTAACTGCTTATAGAGAAATTAAATGAAATCCAAGAAAAAATAAATTTTGGAAGTAGAGTACCAGAGACATGCGGTGCCGAAGATTGATTGCCTGTATGACTTAATCCGTTCTTTGCATATACAGTATATTCTCTATATGCTTCATTTGGCATACTCTACATACAAAATATATACTTTCATATATTTACATTAAATATGTGGCATAGCATATTCTATAGATACTTCATAGGGGTATAGATTTTTTTCAGTTGTTGATCAAAATGCATAACTAAAATTTAGAAAATGTTAACATATCGCGTGCGGGTCACGAGATTTCTCGTTTTTAGCAGGCCGAACGTTGTGGCCAGGTCACGAGATATGTTTTTTTCGGCTAAATCGATGCATAACCAACCAGATGCAAATATTTTTGTTAGGTTACCATAATAACGAAGTCTTACGTATTCTTATGACAAATGATTAGCAAAATAACTAAATGTCGATATTATCACAGACGGACAGACATTTTCCAAAAATGTCTTTGAATCTATATGTTTTAGCAGGCCTAAAACATATATCTTTTGAAAATTAGAATACTTTCTCTACACATGCGAAAGTAAAAAATGTGCTCCATTGAAGCCTTCATGAAGCTCCATTTTCAAATAACTGGATATTTTGTTGTACATTTCTTCAAGGAATTTCCATTTACAACAAATTCCAAGTATTATACATTCAAATCTCATTTCTTTCATATTACACATTTCTTCGCCTCATTTCATCTTACAATTATCTTCTATTCCTAGTGACATTTGCAAAACTACCCTTTTAACACATTGCGTATGGCGCTCTGCGCACTCAACTCTCTCCCGCGTATTTTTGGACGCTCTAGAAGCATGCTTGGCAATCAATAGGATGCATTTATGCACATTTTTTAATTTGCCTTTCGTGTTATATTTACATAAAGTGTTCTTAGATATTACTATATATTTAATACACTTATTTATTTTATAAGATTGTTTACATTTTAAAAAGTTGTTTCCTCGCAAATTAAAACCCGAACTTTGAACTAACAAAATGTACAATAATAAAACACTTTATAATTCATAAAATATTTGAACTAGAAGGATGAAATATGGTACACGGCCTTTACGCCAAATGCATACATTTCTGTCATATTTTGAGCAAAATTCGTTCCGAGGAAATCTGTCCGAATATACTTTAACACAATAACTACAAAACTAAGAAAGGCAGATAGATAAGATTTGGTACGCAGATTTAACATTTATATTACAGAAACACACCACATTTTGAGCCAAATCCAACCAGGGAGAGATCGTCTGCCGGTCGGCAATTTCAGAAACATGTAAATGCGATCATTCAGAAATGCCCTGACTTTAATGTATTCAATTTAGCATGGGACAAGAAAAGGTTTTATGTCAGATTTTTTTGTTTCAATTGGACCAACGATCCCATGATAGACTCAGTAAAAATCACGCCAAGGATTCATATTTAGCTAATAATAATAGCTATTGTACACAGTACTATGTAAGGCGTTCTATAAAACAACACCTTTATTAGAAAGTGTGCGAGAAGAGGATCTTCCCTCTGGTTTCTTCTTCACCTTTCTTATTCTCGATATTATTCGTTTTCGTTTATCAAGTTTTACTTTTCGGTCAAAGGAGATGACAAATATGTATTATTCACCTGTTCTCACTCTAGTAATCGCCACTATTCGTGTCAATGGTAACATCCCGTTAGCTTCTTCCTGATAGAACGAGCTATTTGCAGAATCTCTCTTTCTCTGTTTCACTTTCTGTTATGTATTTTCTGGGCACATCATTAAGCTTAAAACGAAGAATGAATATGACGCATCAATTCAAAACTTCATAATGGTCTCGCTCTTGCCACGCTAATATGCATAATAATGGTAATAATAACAGGAGCACTTGCAGTTGAAGTACTTTCTCAAACACCTACTAATGATTTTCTTTTCCAAAGGAATTGTCTTTAAAAAAAATGTAATCTGATCCAATTTTTACTTGCCTCGTCGTTTATTTTGTTCCGGAATACAATGTCTTGTATAATTCATTTTCATATGCAAATATAGGCGGTTTACTAAATTATATAGTAAAGAACAAAATTTCTTATCCCTTTATAATAATTAGATTAAGGTGTTTATAATTGCTCATTGTTAATTGAAAATTTTTTCCTGAGAACCTGCATGCTTTTGGTTCGAGTAGCTTTTATTTGTAGACTCTCCAACGGAATGGCCTGTTCTCAAAATGCGTTAATCTTTCTTTTTTATCCTCTTTATGTTGTTTGTTTGCTTTTAATGCTCTGGTGGTTGCTAAGTTATTGAAAATTCTTCAATTTTGTCACGGTCCTCTTATTTTGATTAAAAAGAATCATTTTCAGTTTTCAGTTGTTTTAAAAAAAAATCATCTTTTTAAAATATTATAAAGTTATTATTAATATTATTGTTTTGTTATTTTTGCTTTAAAAATATCAAAATTCATCATTACAAATTTTATGGAATCTTTTTTTCTATTATTCAAACTCCCTATCAAGTTTTTCTCCATTTCCCTGTATGATTCCGAATTCTATATCAATTAAAATTTTAAGTAAAAATAATCATAATAACTGTTAATGTCTGAAAATAATTTAATACTGCAATGCCATCGAGAATATATAAGTGCAAAAAATTTCAGAAATCTAATAAGTGAAAAGTCTATTACAAAACTTTATCTTTAAAAACATGAAATTTTACATCTAAAGCAAGCCAGGATAATGAAAAAGTGTGAAAATGAAAAAAGAATATTCGAAATTTAAATACAAATATATAAACCGTCATGCTCATTATGAAAACGTAATTTTTCATGACTAACTTATTTAGAAGTGCAAAAATTAATTAATTGTTGGCTATTGTTATTACATTTTGTCTTCTTTGTCTTCTTAATTAATTCCTCCTCGCCCTTTTCCTTGATTAAGCAAAACTTTTGTTCTGATTGCTATTTTGTATTAAATTATTTATTACTATTTCATAAAAGATTGCAAAGTATAACTAAAGTCCATTTAATTTTACAAACTAAAAATAATGTTAAAAAAGCTATTAGACGCGTATTTCACTTAAAAGATTTTTCCATTTAATTAGGGTAAAACATTTTACTTTTAAAAGACATTTTACATTTACCATTTAATTGTTCGAAATTATTTATTATTTTGTTATTAAAATGCTCTGAACAGCAATTTTAAACTGAATCCGATCTCTTTATTCGCTTGAAACATGTAGCAAAAATTTAGTGCAAATTTTCATTTAGTATAAACCTTTAACCCTTTGTGTTCCCTCAGGTATGAAGGCGGTACTTGTTTTTTAATTCATTTATTATTTTTTAAAATTTTGATTGTTAAAAATAACTAAAAAGTGTTAAGCGGATGTAGATTAAATTTTCAGGGAAATTCAACTTAAAACAATTACACACACACACACGCACGCACACATACACACACTGATATATAATAAAGACACTTTAATAATAAAGGCAGTTGCCGTAAAAGCTATATTTTTCCTTAAGTGACGGTTAAGAAACAGATTTTTTTTCCAGTCAGCGACCCTGGGCTTCAGTTGAGTAAAAAAAATGTTGAGCATGTTGTAACCATACTCAACTGTGATAAATGTACAGACTTTTAGAGCAATTTTAAATTCCACATTATAAAATACAATATGTTGTTCATAATTATATAAACGGAGCAAAAAAGACGTATTGTTACGAATGAAAAACATAAATCTTTTTAATTTTTATCCGTACTCGTGCTGCAGGATGTCAATTGATTTAGAACTGGATGATTTTGATAGTATGAACACGCTGCAAATGGATTTGTTAACATTTCATTATGTCTCCTACTGCACAATAAACAGTGGAGCTTCAGTTTTGTTTTCGCGATATCTTAAAACATTCATTGCTTGCTTAACCCTTTATAGTTCTCTGGTATCACCTGAAAAGAAATTTTTATGAGGGCTTAAAAAATATTTTAAAATGATAAATAGGGTAATCGGATGCTGAAAATTCGATCGAGCTACCTTAATAGCTCAGAAATGCATCAAACCTACAGTTAAATATCATTTATATTCAAAAGTGGCAAATAGGCTTATCGCTTCCCGTTCACGATGCAAAGATTTTCGTAGAGACATTAAGTTCCAACATTTGTCATTAAATTTTAAAACCTGTAAAAGTTTTCAGAAATTCAACACCACTGCCTTCTGTGTTTTTATATCTAAAATATTCTAATATTTAATTATCAATATTTGTTAGTCAATTTATTTAATTTAAGAATCCAACATTCATTTTTAAAAATGAACAAAACCTGTTGATGCAGTTGGAATTTCTTAAAATTCGTAATCTTCAACTTAATGATTTTATGCCTATTTTTTATTTCATTTTTAATATATTTACTTTTGGATATTATAATTTACGACATTTTAGATTTTTTTTAATGCAAGACGTGGCTAAGATATTAATAATAAAACTGCATCAGACTGGAACAGTTTTATTTTTATGCAATCTGCCCAGCCATCTAACAAACGCAAAATGAGCTTCGAACTTTAACGTAAGACATTACTGAATTTGAATTCCAAACAATTCCCTGATTTATAACTAAAATACTGTATAAAGTTGTTTTAAATTACCTCTTTACCACTGGACATTCGATGATATTTTTTACCCTTAACACGCTCAGTGATAAATCCCCTGGACACTCACTGGTAAGCATATTTACCACCCCTTATATTATAAGTTGAATGACAAATCAACGAACTTCCGATGTTTTAATATTTACGTCATCAATTTATCATGATATAACCCTAAAAAATTTTATTTGTCAATTTCCCGGAATGATGCTTTATAAAGGGCAACATTCCGCATTTAAAAGTTAAAGATGTGAGCAAACATTCCTATTACTGCAAGTGAACTTGATTTCAGCTTTTGAGGGGAGCGCGAGTCCATTGACCTTCTGGCTGTAAGTGAGGATATCCCTCATCAGCTGAATGGAACACTCGTTTGGAAGAGCACAGGTCCCTGCTTCGCGCACCTTCCGCTTTCGGAAATCTTTCTCCTCATTCGTAATTATTTTACCGAATTTCTGCAGGTTTATAATCAATTCTGACATGATTCACAGACTACGACCCATCTATAAGCAAGATCACAAAAAAGATACCGAACTTTAGTTTAGTTTAGTTATATTAACGCCCACTTTAAAGCAACATTAGGGCTATTTAGGGATGGACCTCGTATTTTTGAACCGCGGTCAGATGACAAGGACGATATCTGAGCTGTCCAACCCCCTTCTTTAAACTTCCACACCATACCAAACAAAGATACCGGGAAATCCTAGAGTAAAACTTTAATCAGTCCTGAGACCATCAAAAATTATCAGTTCTGTTCGTAGAATATTTTAGATATTCACGTGCCAAACAAAATTGAATTTTTTTAAGTTTAAAAGTTGTTGCCTGAATTTTTCGAAACCTCACACCTCACTTGTTTGAGATATTACATAAATTATGAAAACTATTTTGTAGTTCACATAAGACTTAAATACCGAGCGATTCTGTTTGCAATACTCATATTCAATAATAATAATAATAAATAACAATAAAGATGATAAATAAAATAAAACGCTTGGTTTTATTAAAAAATATCTTTATATTAATTGCAATTTCATCATTTCCACTTTAAATTAAAGTTGAAGTTGTACCGGAAATGAGAACAAATTAGCAAAATATATATAGTAAATTGAACGAAACGATCTAAACAACAATATAAGTTTGGTATGATTATCAAAATTTGAAGATTAAAAATGTTTTGTTTGAAAATCTATTAAGAGACCAGTTACTTAAAATATTTAATTGAAAATTGTAGCGAGCGGTAATACTGGCGAACCGGCTGGTCGCCAAAGGCGGCTAGTATAAAATAGGCTGCTGCTCAGGTTTTGAATTATATTTTACCATATTTATGACATGTAGAATAATTTCTATATATTTCTGTAGGTTGTGTATAATAAACATAAATTTTGTTATTTTAATGGATCTTTTAAATGAACCTCGTAAATCTGGAGCTTTTGTAAACTTGACTATTCTCTGATAGATGCCGCATGACTGAGAATATACCGTATTAATAATAAGATAATCGTTATTACCTTAACACAAGTATTTTAAAAACTGATAATATATTCTTTTTCAGTTCCTATTAATAGTTTTAGCTGAATTATTCAAAAATGAAACAGATGAAATTTTAATTTTATTATTAATTACGTAAAGCAAATGATATTTTTCTCCAGAATTACTGAAAAATCAAACATTAAATACTTATTTTTATCATGAAACTTTATCGTCTACATTTAATTGAATGAAGAATAATTGCAATCGATAATTAATTTTTCCAAATATGTTTAAAATGCGGATGCCAAATTTTTACCTCTTACCAAATGATTCAATACTTTGGCGTTAGCTTCAAAATCTCACAATAATATATTTTAAACTTTGGAACAAACCTGTTTGTATTTTATTTTTATGGTAAATGTTGCAATAATATTATCTGTTTTGCAATAAATACCCAATTATTCAATAAAATCCCAGTTTTTGGTTGATTTCATACGTAATATTGCGTTATTTTTGTCTGAGAATTGGAAAACATTCACTAAGATGATAAGAAATCTTTCTTTGCCTCCTAGCTATTTTATTTATTTATTTGCCTTTGTTCCATTTGACAGGTTACCATCATTTATCTTGGGTCCGTGATTCGTAAGGCAGGATGCATTTATGATCCATGGCACAAAAGGTGACAGGTTATAGTTCTAGCACGTGGTAATCTTTCAAGATATGTTCGAGCTTACTAAGTCTTGGTTTACTAGCCAAATTATACTGATAAAATTGACACGCAGCGTGTCAATTCATTTACCAAATTATACTGTACAAACTGGAATACGGTGGAAATCCTCACATTCCTTGAAATTTGTAAATTAAAAAATAGGATTGCACAGAAATTTTATTTCTTGCATCGAAAAAACACTTTTTAACTGAACTTGTATACCAAGTTTTAAATGATAAACAGTCAGATGAATAATGCCTGCGACATTTCAACTGTTTGCTATTAGCTGCCAACCCATACTGAGATCAGGTTTAAAGATCCGTTATGTAACGGTATAATAATCTGCTCAACTTATTTTCTACAACCTGAGTAACAAAACATGATCTGCAAGTGTTAGTGCATTTGTAATGTTTTTTGAAAATTAATCCGTTCTTATATTTATTTTTGGTGTTGTGCTCATCCAATAACATGATAACAAAAATTCATGACTCTTAAGATTCATTTTTTCCAGTGCAGGCAATCGGATTCTTTTTCGGGTCCCGTCAATATTTCCCATTGAGTGCTGAAATGGAGTCTTGGACACGTGAGCTTCAAATTGCCTCGGCTCGTTATTCAAATACATCCCTCTCTGGAGACAGATATCATGCTCGCTTCTGTTTGGCAACCATTTAGATGGAAAGAAGTTCATTTTATCAGAAAACAAGCAGCCGTAACGAGCTGCAACACTCAAAGAAACGGAAAGAAAGTAAAGAAGTAAAAAAGTTCCTAGGAAAGACAGAGGGCCGATGCAAATACGGTATTCGAGGCGTCAAACCAAACGAAGCGACGACGTTTTAATTTCTGTGCACCCAGCTTGACCTTTGGCTTGTCGGAACGTTTGATGGTGGCGCGATTGATTCATTGCATCACCAGCTCGACAGCAAAGCATTCCCAGAGAACATTTTTTTATCTTCTTTTTTATCACAGCTGCAAGTTTCATCGCCAAGGATAAACGAGGAATCGCCAAAAGAAAAGAAGACTGAAAGATTTCTTGAGAAATAATGTTTTCTTTTATTGCGGTGGATTGTTTCTCCACAAAGTGAGTGAATAGATTACCTTTGCTTGATTGTGGGAAATGACAAATATGGCTTCGGTATCTTTGCAATTCCTTTAAAATGCATTTTCGAATGAATTAAAAATATAGAGTTCATTTAAAGAGTCATTAAGTAACAAAAGTTCCAACAAAAATGGCGTATTTTTCAGATAAGTTTTCCATTTTTTATACATAATTATGAATTGATTTTGAATGAAGTATTCATTACTGAAAATATTCAGGAAAATAGTAAGCTTTAAAACCGAATATAGAACAAGAATTATAGATTTGAAAGAAGTCTTCTTAATTTTATAAAATCAGTCAATAGAAAAGAATTTTTATCTATCATTCCTTACAAGCAATGAATATTTTGATCATTGATTACATTTTGATTACATTTTTTTTAAATGTGTGATATTTTCTTATTCTATTTTTCTTAACATTTTATTTCCCATATAAGATTAAGACCGTAAGAGTCTGATAGAAGATAGATTTATTGTTGAATTTTAAAAAATTCTACTTCTTCTCAGATTTATTGGAGCTAAATAAAAGAAAATTGATCCCTTCAATATTTTACATACAATAAATATTCTAATTGGGTGCTTTTGACGAGATAGTTCTAAATCAGAGGTGGGCATTAAGTCTATCGCAATCGACCGGTGGACCGCCAAGACATTTTGGAATGACCGTATTTACCTAAGACGTGCATACTAAAAGAAACATATTTATGGAACACCGACGAAACATTTCAAATGGATTATGATGAGATAGTAAAACTTCACTTCAAATTCGAGGGAGGATTTCAAGAATTTACTAGACTAGAACCAACTGTTACATTCATGAGTTTAGTTACCCAATCGGCAATGTTAATGTGGTAGGAAGAACTGAAAATATAAATTATAAATCCTCTTTGTCTCTTGAGGAAAACGAAGTTTTTCTCCTTCAAAGTGACATAATTTAAAAAAAAAATTCAGAACCTAAGAAAAACTATTGGAATCTAATGAAAGAAGTAAAGTAACCTAATTTTTAAAAAATAGTAGCACATCATTTAACATCGTTCTTTGGCTCTACTACCTACCTGTGTGAATCTGCATTTTCAAAGATGAATATAATTAGGGCAACATATCGTTCCCGTCTCACAGGCGACCACTTAGAATCCAGGGCAAGATAAGCAGATTAGTATACATATATCAAGTTATTCAAGATTGGCGAACAGTATACAATCGAAGTCTTCTACCAACTAAAACTGCAAGAACTAACTTTAGATGAAATTGATTTATTTTTTAATGTATTGTGAATTGTTTGATATTAAATGCATCATTTGATATTATTATATTTGTGGCTATTACTACAGTATTTGTAGTTATGTAAGTACATATTACAAATTTATTATTAAGTTATAATAAATATTGTAGAACTACGTCACTGGGTGGACCGAAACACCTTGAAAAAACTAGAAATAGCCCGTACCATGGAGAAGTATCCTTACCTCTCTTCTAAATAATCACTATAATTGATGCATATACTTTTTAACAAAAGTTCAAATATGCTTTTATTCTCCTTTAGCATTTCATGTAAAAGCGTCCAGCTCTGGAGATAATATTAATGACCAACTGTATTATACGGCGCAATTAAGGATTGCAATACCGGACCAAAATTACAATACCGGTATTCGGTATTTTTTAGATCTTAATACCGGTATTAGAAATCTTAGAAAAAGAAAGAAAACACAGGTGTTTCTTTGTTTTTACTTGCCTGTTTTATTAGAAAGGGTAAATATCACAAATATAATTTGTAACTTATAAATTATAACAGTATATAAAGAATCACAAAAAAGTAAAGGAACAGTTTATTTATTTAAATCACAAAAAATTGTAAATATCTCTATTCAGTCTGTGGTACTAAAACAAATTTTTGAAATGTGATCTTAAAAAACATAATGCATCGATTGTACTGTCATTAAGCCTGAAAAGTAATTTTGTGCAAAATTTACTAGCTGTCGAAAACGCTCTTTCGGCATCTACGATAGTTAGTGGTACTGTTAGCAATGCGCGATATACTTTTTCCAAGTATTTACCTCTAAATCCCTCATCTTCAAATAAGTCGATTTCTTATCGGATGGTTTTGGATATAGCTGATTTCTGTATTGTATTTTGGTTCGTCGAAATTTTCTTAGTTATCGCTAATTCTAATTTTTGTTCAAGAGACAATTCCTTTTCACTATCGATATTAATGTCATCATAATCTTCGATAACTGAAAAGAATTCTTTTGAAAGTGGATAGGTTTGTGGGTAAAATATTTTAAGAAAATTTACTATAAACTTAATCAGATTTGAATTGGTTATTTTCTTTTCTTCTTTTTCATTTTCATTTTTAAAATCATTATAATTATGTAAATACCATAAGACATTTTCTATTTCAATATGCCTTTCTTCTGTGCGATTTTTGAATGTAATATATAATCTTCAAATAGTGATGTGTGCTATTCTAGTGTAATGTGTGCTGTCAGGGGTAAACGGTGCCAACGTGTTTTAAAATCTAATATTAACATATATTCTGTTTTATTTTCAGTTAGTATGTATTTTAATAATATGTCATGTTTTATAGAGGAACATTTAAATATCTTAACAATTTTTCGAACTTTATAAATTATAGGAAGCAATTCTTGATGGGTTAATATTTCATCCTCATTAGCAATATCTTCTTCAACAATTACATTGTCATTACCTTCATTGTCAATATCACTCTCAGTCTTACTCTCTTCAAAGTTGGAATTCGAAGTCTCTATATCCACAGTATTTGGATTCTTCTGTTCTTTATTTTTTTGGTATAATACATCTATTACTCCTAACTGAATTCCATGTGCATAGCACAATTGCCGATTTGCACCAATCAACTTTCCAACTTTTTTCATAACTGTTGCTCCATCAGTCGTTATGGATACAATATCTTCTTTCAGGGATAGTCCATGTTTCGCTAATTTAGATTTAAGCAATTAATTAAGCCATTAATTAGCTCATTAATTTCGCTCGTTAGGGAGACATAAAAGCAAAAACGTATACTATTTTGCTGTGTTGGTGATCCCTGAAAATATAGTGGAAACAATTTTAAAAATTTCTAGTAAATACCGAAAAACCAGTATTTAAACTTGTGAATACCGGTATTACAAAATTGTACAAATGGCTCAAAATACCGGTATTCGGTGTCCCGGTATACCGGTATTGCAATCCCTAGGCGCAATCCATTTAAAACAGCATGCATTTGTTAAGAAATCATTTGAGAAATTTCTTTTCGAAACAGAAAACTGACGAATTTTGTAATTTATTTTTTCCTTTGAAAGAATTCTTCTCCCCTCCCCAGACCCCAAACTACTACTCTGCAACAAATGATATTTTTAACTATTAACGTGTTGATTCACTTTATTCACCCCTGCTTAAGCACAATTGAAGAAATGTTAGCGAAACGATCTCCTGTTTGTGTGATGACCTCGTCCTGAATGTTCCACAGGATAGAATAATTCCTTCAACTGAATTTCCGAATACTCCTAAGTATCCGGTTCGGGACTATCCGGCCCAGTTTTCTGTCATCGTCATTAAATGAGGAATACAAAGCGTCTATTAAGTCATCTATTAAGAACTTTTTCAAAACCAAAAAAAACTATAAGTTTTGATTCTTATCTTAGGGTTGCTTTTTCATATCCGTGTCATCATTTATCAGTGAACAATAAAATCAGTTTGAGACATTTTTCTTAAGAATTCGTTCAACGATTTGTATTAATGTTTTGTTTATGTTTCCTGCATTTAAGCTGGGCATTACCGAATTTATGTTAAAAAGAGAACAGTTTGCATCCTTTTACTTCCATTTTCACTAATAAACTCTTGAAGCGTGCAGTGCAGTATATAAACTGCTTGTAAAGTGCCTTCTATTTTAACTCGACACGTTACCGGCGACTGCTTCTAGGATTCACCATGCCACGTTCACATTCTACTTGGCTTGAAATAAATGGAGGGCTCTGTACTCAATAAGAAGTGAGAAGATGCGTATTATAACATTGAGTTTTTGTATAAAAACCTTGTCTTCTGGTATTGTGAGCAACAAAATGAATTCATTAAACTCCGGCCTATCAGGTTTTTTTTTTTGTTGTTGTTGTTATCTTCCGCCACATTAGGCCGGATACACTGGAGTGTATTATATTTAAAAAAAAGTGTAGAATTTTGGATTCATACTTTAAGCAGTTTCAGTTCCTAATATGTCCAATTATATGCGTGTAAATTTTTCTTATTCACCAGATAACGGTGAAAAAAATTCGTTTTTTTTTTTTTTTTGGAAGAAGAAAACGTTAATAAGAAAAGAAGTTAAAAAGCAATGAAAATATTGTTAAAAACCTCTCCATAATCAGTAATGGTAGGATTTCCTGATTTAAGAATTTACTTATTTATAACTTTGTATTATTTAAAAATATCAGTGGGCATATATGTCCCGGTATGGCCCAAAGAGTTAATTCACCCCCATGAAGGGGTCCCTATTGTTTTCGTATACCATTTGATCTCACTTCTACACTCTAATAATAATAATAAAACAGGTTATGGTCAGCTGTTTATATGCCATTCCATAGAAGTTAATAATTGTTGTTTGGAAAATAATAATAATAAGTGTTCACCAAATGCACCTATTTACAAATTCATCATCTTCTACAGTGTAATCCAGCTGGGAGTGTAAAAATGATCTTCAACGAAAAGCCAAATTTGGTATTCTGCAGATATAATGCTTCGCTGAAAGAAATATTTTGTAGTTTACTTATATAGCAGTTTCTTTCTCTTTCTGTGTGGATGATTTTAAACCAATGATATTTATTTTTGAATTTGTTTTGTCATGTAATATAAATAATGTGTACATGAAAGATGTTGATTTTTGAAACTTCAAGACAAGAAGCATTATAGTAATAAGCTGTATAGGAAAGGTTACAACAAAAATATACAGCATTTAAATAGAATTGGTATGAAATAAGTAATCATAAAAGAATCTTTATATGCATATAATTTTTTAAACATTGCTGGTATTTATTTAAAGACACTTTGTAAATTAAAAAAAAATTATTAATTTAATGTTTTTTTAAAACACTTATTTATTTTTGATTTTGTTTTATCACGTAATGTATATAATGTGTACATGAAAGGGGTGATTTTTAACTAAATATTGCAGGCGATCAGCTGGTCGCCAAAAAAAATAAAAAGCCCAAATATGCCACACAAGAAGCGCAATATGAAAATCTGCTTTGACTCAGCGATTGCATCATCTGAGTAAAATTTTCTTATTTTCAGCAAATGAACTGAGGAAATAGTATTGAGGCATAAGCGTAAGTGTTTCCATATTGTTTGTTCATGTCGTGTAACACGTTTCACTCAAAGATATTATTTATCATTATGTTTACCGTTTAATGGAATTTAGGTTGGATTAAATGAAATGGATGTATACCACATATTATTCAGCGTCTAACGATGCATGCTTAAAGTCAACGAAAAAGAAAATAAGAATAAATTCAAAAGATAGTAACTTGTTGTACTTCAATAATAACAACAAGCTTTAAATGAAAAAGGGTCATCGAAATTGAAAACTTATCAACTCAATCGATTTAACAACTAGTGATTTTTTTTTTACGGAATGAACCAATAAAAACAGCATAGGAGAGATTATTGTACTCTATATATAGTAAATCATCAATCCTTATACGGGCATAGGCTGTCCTCTGGTAGCGAATTTTTTAAATTCAAATTTCAAGGACTGTTGAAAAATTCACTCTTATATTCCAATTTGTGCAGGATAACTTTCTCGGAGTTGCTCTTCCCTGTCAAAAACATCATGGGGGCCTCCAGTACGATAGCATAGTACGATAGTACGATAGTACGACCTCCAGTACGATAGCATGCTGACGAGATTTACAAGTCAGTCTTAATAGCCATCATCAGTCACGGTACAACCCTTCCCGTAAGAGATAAGTTACTTCACTGAAGATAAGATAGATTCGATTCCGCAATATTGCTATACCCATCAGGGAAGAGAGAACCAATTACTGAACCGGAGATTTCTCATTCCGACTCTGTTGTGCTCTAATCCTTATAGAGAAACTTGAATGGTAATCGTTGCATCTGCGCTGAGGTGGAAGCTAAGGCTGAGTTGTAATAACCGGCCACATTATAATTTTTCCTAATTGTCCCTTCATAGGACTGGAGGTAACTCGACTCCATCTGCTCAATTATACATCTACCAAGAAATCGAGGGCTGGAAGATTTTCGTCCTGTTATTTAGAGTGTCCCCTGTAAGGCCATCCTAGAAATACAGAAGAATCAGTTACAAAATACAGTTACATTTACAACAAATGAATGCAGGCTTTTAATTACTTTTAGGAAGTTTGGAGAATGGAATGATATTAGAAAAGTATTTTTTCTGATTATTAAATGTTTTTTATAATATGAACTATATGACAATAATGAACTATTTATTGACAATGAAAGAAGTTGTGGCTTATTTTGCAGTGCCAATAATAAAAATCGACCTATTCAATGCTAATTATTCTGTATTATTACATTGATTTTTTTTTATTTAAAAGGATTGAACACATAATTTCGTGTGATATTTTAAAAATATATTATTTAATATATAAAACAATATCCAACAGAATGACATATTTTTCACATTCCCCTATTAAAACAAATTATTCATCACCTTAGGGGAGGCTAGAGCTAAGATTTCACATGAGCTGGACTGAGCAAAATCGGAATCCTCTTGTAAAGCAGAGTCTACTGCTTATATTTACCTACAATTCTGCATGTCATTTTTTAATTATATAATTTTAATCATCTTTTTTCTAATGGTCATCTTAATAATTTATTATTCATTATCCAAGTCTATTTTGACATATCTCAATTGTTTTTTGCAATCAAATAGACTTGAACCAACAGGAGTGGTCTAATAAAAACTTCCTTGCACACTCTCTAAAGCCAGAAAAACGCCTTGCATGGCACTAGAATACAATAGTTATGAAATGTTAAGTTTTAGCGTGAATTTAGCAGTTTTACTCAATCTATCATTTCGATAAATCCCAAGCATGAGAAAGATAATATCCAAAAAACCGAATTTGTGCTTTAGACACGTTTTTTTCAATCAGTTGAAATATAAAACTGCACTTGTAATCACAAGATCTCATCCATTTGATACATTTAAATCATTGAGTTATCGCTTTTACATGTTTCAGAAAGCACAGACCGACAGATGGTAAACTCTCTGACATCTGTGAAAATGTAACCTGGATTTAACATTATAATAGAGATAAATAAATGTTGAATCCGAGTACCGAATCTTATCTATCTAGTTGTCTTCGTTTTATAGTTGATCGTGTCAACTTATATTCGAGCAGTCGAACATACTTTGAGCAGATTCTATTCAAAATTTGAGGGAAATCTGCAAATTTGGTATACAGACCGTCTACCAGATATCTGGCTGAAATCGTCTAGGAGTTATCTTTGTCACAGGCAGACATACAGACATGCGAGCATTTTCCAGAAATGTGTTTTTCGAAATCAGGGCGGTCTAAAATGTGGAGACACTTCAGTTCGAATTTTTTGATACTATATTTTCTTTATACTACGTATTCCAGAATGTAAATACAGTCCACTTTAACCATAGATTTATAAAATAATAAAGACGACGTATTATTACTTTCACGCAAAATCTCGTTGTAAGATAAACTGTGTCACAAAATAAACAATGAATTTCACGCATTGCTATTAAACTGCACAGAAAGGGTTAGAAAAAGCTATGTAATAAAAAAATATATATATAATTAAAATTTTCAATATTGTTTCCATTTATTTCACATTATAGCCTAACAAGGAAGATGACGTTTCAAATGTTTTGTATGTTACCGTTGAATCGCATAATCCAGTTATTTCATCGAATATCTAGTCATTTCATTGAATTCCTAGTTATTTTATGAAATAACTGATAACAATCTATTAGATAAAGGATTTCACATTTTAATGTTTATATAATATGAGGAGAAAATAGTTTCTAGGCGCATGCGCCATTCCTTTACATCAAAGATGGGCAGACTTTTCCAGGGCACGGGCTACTTCCATTGTTTTCAAGTTGCTGCGGTCCACCCATTAACGTAGGTGTATAAAAAAAGGTTTACAATATTTATTGAAACTTAATAATAAACACAGAATATGTACTTACCTACATATTCTGCATAATTACAACCACAATAATAATAGCAAAATACAAGCTTAATGATAACAGCCACAAATATAATAGTACCAAATGATGCATTTATATCAAATAATCCAAAATACATTAAAAAAATAAATCATTTTCATCTAAAGTGAGTTGTAGTTAGCAGAAGACTTAGTCTGCATACTGTTCGCCAATCTTGAATAATTCGGTATCTAATGACGAACTGCTAATCTTGCACTGGATTCTAAGTGGAACGATGTGTTGTGTTGATAACACTCATCGTTGAAAATGCAGGTTCACACAGGTAGATACAGCCAAAGAGCGATGTTAAATGACGAGAAACTTTTTTTAAATTCGGACATTTTACTTCATCCATTCGATTCTAAAAATTATTCTTCGGTTCTGCTTCTCAAATTGTATCGTTTTGAAGGAGAACGCTTCGTTTCGCTGAATCGATAAAAACCTATTTTCAATGACTTCCACATCCACATTGGCACACATGAATGTGACAATCAGTTTATTTTAGTATGCGCATCGGAGGTCTTAGGAAAGGCGCTCACTTTAAAATGTCTGGCTAGTTCACCGCGATAGACTTAATGCCCATCCCTGCTTTATATAATGTTCAATTCGTGTGATTATTAATCTTTATTATCATAATACTTACCATCCATGGCAAGATAATAAAAGGGATGTGAACGATGATAATATTGAGTTGTGTAAATACTCTATAATAAATTAGAGATTTTTTTAATATGTTAAGGGATTTTTTTTTAATTTATAGCCTAATTTTAATTTAAGTTCTATTTCTTTATTTAGCGCTCTTTTTGGAGTGAGATTCATTATTTCAAACTGTACAACTTACACAACGCTTGTACAGTAAGCTTTTAACGCCTTTTTTCTGATTTTTTTTTCCGCACAAGAACTTGCTCACTGCAAAAAAGTGTTATTTTTAAAGCTCCCGAAACTTTTACACATTCGTAGCAACTTACGTATATCACTTTTTTGAAGGGAAAAAATCATTGTTTTGAAGAAAGTAGATTGATTCACTGGAACCGTTTACATCTAAATGAATTGGATGAGTTCTAAATTGAACTAAGCTACAGTTTGACTGACTCATAACAGTTAACTGACCGATTTTTCCGTCCCGGCAACCCTCGCGGAAGAAAAACGTTCTATTTTTAGATCCACTTGTTGATGGGCGAGCGTTTCCTGACTCAGCCCCTCACTCTGTTTCGTTCTGGGAAAAGAATTGTCTCGACTACGATCGCCGGCGAACTTCAAAGGATCTTTTAATTATTGTTTTTTGAATAACTCTTATGGCTCATATTTATGTAATATTGTGGCCTTCTTTGTTTTATGTTTGCATGCCCTCTGACGGACACTTAGCGTCTGAATTTTGAATGTCACTAATCCAGCGGACGTTCTAGATACGACTGGCATTTCGAATTTATTTTTATTTTTTAAACAAACACACTTATACGGAAATGAAACGCAGAGAAATTTCATTTTTATGCAACTGGTTGGGAAAGATTAAATTTTATAATTATATTCAAAAAGAAAATTTTAAAAATTTTAAATTTATTTGAAATGCAAATGGGATGTAGATTGGAGATAGGTTATATGAGGTGCAGCTTGAAAATAACTGAATTAATTAATGCTTTAAAACTTTATTAAATTAATTTTGTTATCAAATTTGATATTATCACCGTTTTTAACCCCTACAAGCTCCATAATAATCTTTTACTTTCAAAGCAATGTTTCTGGTTATTTCTTGGAAAATCCATTGAACTATTAGTTTTCCATTTTTCCAACTATTAGTTTCCATCCATTGATCTATAAGTTTTATTTTTACCGCATGTACTGTCATAAATCTCATTCATTTTAACATATTGAACGTGATGTTTAAAAAAAAAACACATGGGGCAAGATCAGGGGGCTTTAAATACAAACATTTTTCGTCATAACGAAACGCTAAAACCGCTCATTTGATTTAATTTTCTATCTTTTCTATCTAGAAAGTTATGAGGAAATGAAAATGCCATAATTACCCCCCCCCACCTTGATCCAGATGACCTACCTACGAATTCATTCGAAGTTTTTATATTTCTTAGAATATATTTCAAGCTGGCTAAAATGTAATCAAAAGCACTATAGTTAATTCAAATCACTGAATTTCTGTAGTTATCGTGTTAATATATAACACAGGCAAAGCGTTATGCTTTATATATATGTGTGTGTGTGTGCGCGCGCGTGTATGTATGTAATGATACCTTTCAATCTAAATTAAATCCTAATTAATTTCCTAATTTTTATCTTAATTTAGCCCATAATAATTTTATTTTAAAATGCTTTCTTATTTCCTGATCCAATTTCAACTTTTTTTTTATTTAATTAATGTCAGGCGCTCTCTCTTTATATAATTTTTGACACTTTGAATTTTTAACTTTGTTTTATTATTTCCTCCAGGTAGGCATGATTTATGAACAAGCAAAAGCGACGAGCACGACCCAAACCGAAATGAGAAAAGCTAAAAGAGAGAGAAAATATATTTCCTTATTATTTGATAGGGATTTTCTACACGTGTCAACCACAGGCAAGGGAATCATAGGAATCTTTTAAAACGAATGTGCTTGACTGGACAGTTTTTATCCCTTCTCTTGGAGCGTGGTAATCGCTGACGAAAGCATTTTTACAGAGCTGTCTGTTGCATTAATTAAATAGAAAAAGTGGAATGGGATCAGGAAATAAGAAAATATTTTAAAATGTTGATATGGGCTAAATTAAACGGAAAGTTAGGAAATTAATTGTTTAAATAAATTAGATTTTAAATTCCATTACATGTTTCATGTAGCGTAGTCTCAATGGATTTCTCCGCAAATCATTTTAAAGCTTCAAATTTTGATAGTCATATAACTCACACTATTTTAGAATCCTTACGTCATTCTGTTCATTGTACAATGCCTTTCCTAATTCTCTGCCATCTTCCCTAACATTTAAACTGTAATTTGAAAGCAGAAGTGATTATGCTTCAGCTAAAACAAAAACTCTTTACTGAAACCAATCATATATATATTCTTACAAACCTGCAATTCTGCTTCCCAGCATAGTTGGTTCCATCATCAGAAAGATTGTTTTACAGTCATCTGTATTGGACGGAGTCCGGGTGTCACGTCGGAGGTCCCAGAGCTTGGCGACAAACTTGGCTACCATTTGGCGACTTTGGCGCTAAAATAGATTATACCCGAAACATCAAGAATTTTCCCGATCCGTCCAGTAGGAACCGAGATACGCCTCGAACGTTCCTGATTGGTTGAGAGGCTTCTAGCCCCACCTCCTGAGACCTATAAAAGGGTCTGCAGCTGCCAGAGCAGAGAAGTTGAAGAAGAGTAGTCGGAATCGACAATGAAGAGTAGTCGGAATCGACAATGCAGAGTAGTCGTAGTCGCAGTCGACAGAGCGGAGTAGTCGGAAGCGACAGAGTAGTAGTAGTCGGAATCGACGGTGACGAACTGGTCTTCCAGGGATTAGCAGAGCAGCGACGGAGTCAAACTAGTGCTGAACTAAGCTATGCGCTACTGTCTGCAGTAGAGTCTTGTTGTATGCTGCACATCTCGGCTGAAGATAATCGTCTTCTATGCTGTATATAGTTGTCGTTTTTGTACTGTCCTGTTGTCTTCGTGTAAATAAACGTCGTTGTTTCTTTTTCTATTGCCGCCTGCCGATTAAACATTCTCCGCACCATATAACTTCCACTATCCAAACGAACCCCGGAAATTCCGTAACAATATACATATGAATACAGAAAATATTAACGTTCAATATTGGAATCTTATGTATACGTCAGGATATTTTCTATCGTTTCGAAACCATCGCAAAGAATTATTCAATAACTGTTTCTCAACTTCAATAAGAAATCCAATTGTGTTTATTAAGAAAACAGTTTTCAAGTGATAAAAAGGACAATATATTTTTAACATCCAATTATATTATAGTAAATATACAATATTTAAAACTGAACCTTCTCAATAAATAGTTGATAGCTTACTTGCGATATTAAACTGTAGTTGTTATCTGAACAAAATTTCCAAGCATATAGTAAAAATATACTTTAAACAGAAATCCATTCAATATTATTCGCTTTTAGGGATTGGAGAATTTGGTTATCGTTCATTTCAGAAAAATCGTTAAATGTATCATTTCATATCCATTACACTGACTTGATATTAAAAATGTCAACATTCTTACACATGCTCCGTTCATTGTAGGCACACAACTTTCTAATGAAGACCAATAAATTGGTATGAAAAATATATCTATTTTTAATTTTAATCTTAAATTTTAACCTTAATTTTTAAATTTAAATCTATGTAAAATTTATTCTTGTGCGATAATATTTTCGAAGTTATTGCGGATAAAAGCCATATTTCTGCTCAATTTTTAGTTAATTAAAATTTCAAAAAAATCTTTCTGAGGTGCATATTCTTACTCTTCAAAGCATGTACACGCCAAATTTGATAGCTATAGGTCAATCGATCTCTTCTGTAGAGTGCCAACACACACACACACATAAATTCTTCTTTGTTACTAGTAAAGATATCATGGTAATGAAACCGATATTTTTTTTTACATGATCTGTAAAATATTGCCTACAAAAATAACTTCAGTAAAAATAAAAGATTCCTAATTTTTCAGAAAATATTTAGTATTCTTCCTCTTTTTTTGCACGCAGTGTATTTGCACATTTTATATGTTTTAATTTGAATATGGAAACAACTTCGTTTTTCCTATATTCTTACTTTTTCTTTTCTAAGATTGCAGAAAATGCCTTGAAAGGATTATCGGTTATTAGGGAACAAATACTAACTGGAATGCAATTTTTTCAAATTTTTTTTTTTTTTTTGTTAGTCAAAATTGTTTGATGCTATTATTTCAAAAATAGCAACAAAGGCACAAAGAAAGGCTGGTAGAAGAAAGACCTTGCTGGTCCAAATTAAAACTATCTGAAAACTTTTGAAATATTATAGTAACTTAGTTATACAACTTTAATTCAAAATTTTATATAATTTTATCATTCTAAATTATTTCATCACAAAATCTTTAGTTATTACAAATTCATAATTTTGGACCCATCAGCCTTGGAAAAATTTTGAGCACTGATTTTCGTATTTTCTTTTAGTTGGTAAATGAAAAGATCTAAAATCGTTCGTTTTTATAGAATAGTAATGTTCAAATTTTCGTAAATCTGTCAGTTTTCAGTGATTGATTTAGTTGATTGGAGTACAACTTTTTTTTTTTTAATTTAAGAT
This sequence comes from Argiope aurantia, assembly GCA_026543865.1. Taxonomy (NCBI): domain Eukaryota; kingdom Metazoa; phylum Arthropoda; class Arachnida; order Araneae; family Araneidae; genus Argiope; species Argiope aurantia. Next base: position 170,277 of record JAPMOR010063801.1, read on the forward strand.
ATCAGTGTCTCAAGAATATTTTGTTAAATATAATTCGTAGGCAGAAGATCTATGTAAAAATTTAAAATTCGTAATTCATCAGAGAATTTATTGACACAAGTTACATAAAATATAATTATTTATTTCATTTAGACTATTTTTTAGCAAATGTATGTCTATTTCTAAAGATTTACAAATCAATTGTTGGGCTCTGAGTAGAGTGAATACTTTGCGTATATTTAACTACGCTTGCTTTAAAATAAAACTAATTTATTGAATTAATAATAGAGATATTATAAAATATCGTAGAAAACTTTTTCATGCGTTCATTTAAAAAAAAAAATACAATTTTTCATTTTTATTTCATTTTATGCAGACACGTGCTCAAAATGACACTTTTCTAGGTTTAATTTCCAGTAAAAGTTAACTGAATCTTTCACTTTGTGTTTGACAACGTAATGGCAACGCACTGATGAAACGTGCTCATAGAGATTAAATTTTATTTCCATTTTGTGCGAAATAAATTGTTGAATAATGTAATAAAAATATTTTTTAAAAAATTCATTAAAAAGAGAAAATTAATTTATAGTTAAAAGCATTTATATCATTCACAAGATTATTTTTTTGAATTTTTAGATGCTGTAAAAATCAGTTTTGTGTACTGTAATATTTTAAGAAATTATCGCGGATAAATGCCAAAATCTCACTTAATTTTTAATTAATTGACATCCTAATTAAAAAAAATTTACACGCACGCACACACACACACACACATTGAGCTTTATTATAAGTATAGATAAAGATATATATTTTTATATATGCTTTTGAATGATTACGTTTCTTTATATTAACATTATCAACTAGTTGAATGATAATACAAATTATAAATAACAGAGGATAAATTGAAATTAAAATAACTTAATCTTTTGGTCCATTTTGGTCCATGTTGAAAGTAGGCAACTACTTTCGCCTTCTAATTTCAGTACACTCCCGAGTATCCGGCTCCCTTACTATCCGGCCTTGTTTTCTTTTATCGTAATGAAATGAGGAAGACAAGGCGTTGAATTTGCAATATTGCCAAGGCCATTGCGTATAGTTCCCCTAACAACACACCCAAAAGCCAACGCAGTAATGTCTTTGAACAAATTTTATTTATAATAGACGATCTGCACAAGAACTATGATTTAATAAATACTAAGTTTCTATATTTAAAAGTCTTTTGTTTTTTCATATATATATGTAGGACTCAGGAATCACTACTATTTAGAATCACGCACATTTAATTACATTTAGGACGGGCAATTACATTAACAAAAGAAATGAACATTAAATAGATTTCGTCGAATACGCCGCAGGATTAATTCACATGTTACGTCGCGTCTTTCGTTCAGAGACCCGTCTCGTCTCACACGTCCTGACTTTCGTTCAGACCCATCTCCTCTCACACGTCTTGACTTTCGTTCAGACCCATCTCGTCTGCACTCCGTCTAACAAGCATCAACACCTGTTGACCAGCAGATGGCGCTCGTCATCAGGCGTTCGTCACTACATT
>JAPMOR010063801.1:171907-230900 GCA_026543865.1 Argiope aurantia
ATATATTCAAAAAAAAAGAATTAATCTTTCTAAGTGCGTACTGAAATTATTTTTATTTTTACTTTTGATTGAAGCTTCTTTAAAGTTCGTGATTAACGCGAAGTTTGCTGTGCGGGGAAGGCACCCGAATTTCAAAATCAAAACAGCATAATATCAATCCGCCAATAGAGAAAGTCACTTTGGATACTTTTAGAGAAATTTTATTGATAGCAGTCAACAGCGTTTCGTTGTATAACACTCAAACCACACGAATTATTTTGTCCACACAGCATAAACGTCATCCTTACTTTTGCATGAATGAAGATGAGAAGGCATAGTTTATTTTGAAAGGCTACTCTTTCGAACTCCGCTGGTCGAAGACTCTCTATGTGCAGGGTGGCTGGTGTAAGTATAAATCTTTCCTAGCCACTAAGTCCTCCAAGTCGAAACAATATCACTGGGAGTACTGGATCAGAGGCGATCGTTTTCTGATTCAAGTCTGTGGATATGTGAATGAAATGTATGAATGAAGTCCACTCCGTGAAAAGGACTGTGACGCATGAGTAGCTAAGACGTACTCTTGGGCCTAGATGGCGCTACTGAAACAAGAGAGATAAAACTCGACTTAAAATCCCTGATTTCATCAGAGGGCTTGTTCTATGACAAGTGCCATAAGCAACAACAACAAAGACTAAGCATGAAATTAAAATTTGCTGTGTATTTATGCTCTGATTTTTCTTTCTTCTGAAATTTTAATTTAATCCTTGAATGGATGCATCACTTCAGTAGAAAGATGAGATCTTTGCCATTTTAAGGATAGTACATTAAGTGTTAAAATATTTTATGAGAGCTGTAACGAAATAAGAAAAAATCTTACTTAAAATATTTTTTTTATAAATTTTTATGTAAAAATTACGTTATTTCAATGCTTTAACTTCCGCGTAACACTAATTAACTTTTTAATAAAATGTGATTTTTAATCAAATTTCAAATAATAAGGCTTTTGAGCTAAATTGTAGACATTTTAATTGGCATATTTCAAAATCTTAGACATATTTTAAGGAATATTTTAATCACTAAAACAAATAAGTAAATTTTACCTTTTTTTTAATTTATGAAAATGATCGAAATATCACACTTTTTTGTAAATTTTAAGTGATTTGTTAGATTAGAAATTATTCTCTAAATGGATAATTAATTCTTTTTTCTTTTGTAATAATACCCACCGCAATTCTTTTTATACTATGGCTTTAAAAAAATACAGGAACAAAACTTGTAAAAAAATTATCTAAAAACATTGAAATCTTTTCTTTCTTTATTTATAATTTATTTTTTTCCTTCATATATTTAGATGCTTTTTTTCAATTTGAAAATGCTTTTACGCTCCCTAGTAGCTAGGCCAATGCACAAGACCAAGGATTTGTCTTTCCTTGCTTTGCAAAAGCAGTATCGTGTTAGATAGTAGAAGCAATAAATCTGCACATTTTCTTACCAGAATCTTAATACACTTTTTTAAAAAACAAATTTTATTATTATTTCCCCCTGAAGACGCTATAGACTTTAAAATGGAGTATTCATGTCAAATATGAAAAAAAAAAAATGAAGATTGAAGTTTAATTTTTCTTGATTTTGTGCATAGTTTCGATTCAAGTCGTGCGGCATGCGCACCGTCATCTGAAAGGCCATCAAGAATTTTCTCTTGATATTTAGTCATTTCTTAACGCATTGCTCTTGCCCTGGAATCATAGCCTTTCTTCTTAAAATTTCCTTCAAATTATTAAAAAGAAAATAAGTAGAAAAAAATAGATAAATAAATAAAATTTCAGCCGACATTAATAATAAAAGTTTAGATAAATTATATATAAGCTCAATATGAACAGCAAACGTCGGAAATTGCTTTATGGCGTGCTTTGTGTTTATTCATAACAAAACTGTTTATTCAAGTTCTTTCCACCAAATACGCATTTTCCTCCTTTCCCCTCTTTTTTTCAATTTTCTGTCCTTCCGTCTTCAAATAATTTATATTTAAAGATTGACTCCTGTGCAGCATTAACTTCGCAGCGTGGAGCAAAAATAAACAAACCGCGCGCTCCGTTTCCAAAAAAAGTCGAAGCCATCTTGTATTTGTTGCCGTATCCAAACATGCTGTCAAGCATGACACATAACAAAGCTCGCTCAATTCTTTAATTATATACTGTATCTGCATCTCTTTCGCTTCCCCCCATCTCTTTCCCCTCTTTCAGTAGCTGAAAAAAAAAAGAAACATCTGCAAATAAACATTCGCCGCCATTAATGGCGTCTTTTTGCGCCAAGTTGGCACAATATTGGCCGCTTTAAATCACTCTGGCAGAGTTGGAATGCTTTTAAAAGTTGCTTTTTATGTTAGTGAAGCTCTCTGCTGTCTTTCTAGCCATATTTTCTTTTCCTTTATTTCATTGTTGGCGCTCATTTTTGATTTTATGCTTATGGCGGTGGTCTTTTCTTGCGGTAAAGAAAGTTAACAAAATCAAAGGAATTCTTTAGCCGGTAAGAAATGGAAATGATGAGACTGCGCGAGAACGGCTGAATTACAGAATTTATTTTTTCAAATACATTTGCTGGCAATTTTCATCTCAGTTTTATCGATACAGAGTACCAAAGACAGGATGTGTTCAAGTTATGTTTGGATTATTATTTATTATTATTATTATTTTTTCATTCTTTCAATCTAAGTACACAGTTTTTTTGTGATTATATGTATGGGTTGGTTGATCACAAGAAATCCGACTTCACTTCAAAGTGAAATTGAGTAATTGTATTTTGTTTTTCGAGAAGCCTTCAAGAATGTTTTATTTAAGAGCATACCGAAAACTTCCTCCAAGATAATAAGGATTCGTACCATGTTATTATGCTTTGTTTTACAATCCTTAACTTGTTTAAAAATCCTTAAAGTATCTTTTTCTAATGAGTCCATTCTTTTGTGCACCAAATCTTGTAAAAATAAATTTATATTTCATCCTCGAATTCCCTTAGTACATAGCTTATTCTTTGTCTTGTTCTTGGCATTTGTTAAATAAATAATTATTAAATAATATTACATTCATACGATTTAATAACTAGTAACTGTTTGTGTAAAAATTCTATTCGAAAAGGGTTAACTGCGATCTTAGTTTTATTCTCATGCAGTTTGAAAAAACTTTCGATGAAGAGTCGCAAAAAAATCTTTTAATTGTGTGCTGGCATCTAGAACCTCATTGTAATCAATTTTCATAGTATCCGTTATGCAACCGAATATTCTCAAATGGTACTGAAAAAATTGTTTTAAATGCATCCAAAATGACTCTTCATTGCAGAAATGAGATTCGCGGTTTGGATATTTTCTAATAATAAATGCAGGTAATAATTATCCTGTAATTATTACAATATCTTAAAATTAAAAAGAAAATTCTTTCCAGTGGTGACAATTTAATTTTCATTCTATTTAATTTTCGCTTATTTATTTTTTTTTATTAAGAATAGCAATAATTCCTATCAAAATAAAAATAAAAAACAGCCCATTTTTTATTTACTAAATGTAGCCACTATTCTCCCGTGGTAAAAGTCAACGGGTTTTTTCCCCTTGACTTCTTTTATCCATTTTATATGAAGAAAATATGACACAAATGAACAGATGGTGCAAAATTTAAACATGTACGTTTATGAGTAACTTAACTACCGTAACATTAAGCCCCCAGATGAGAATCAGGCAACTTTCAAATCTTGCCATTCACCATAATATTAGTTTTTAGTTCCTTGGCGATTAAAAGATCGTTTGTGTAAGATAAATTAAGTAAACCAACAAATAAAAAAATGCACCCATATATCTCCGCTCAAAGAATTTGACATCCAATATATTGCATAACAGATTGGCATTTAGTATCATGAAAAGGTAGCATTTTCTTTTCTTTTGTTGCATTTACGCTTAAATTTATAATGATATTTTTTGCGAAATAAAATTATTAATGTCACCATATTTTCGTTCATACACTATATTAGAAAAAAAAAAAAAAAAAACAGACCAACTCAAACGCCAAACGGGGATACTAGATAATGTCAGCAAAAAGCAATTCCACCTAGCAGAAACACGCGAATGACATTTGCCGATACTGAAAATCGGAAACTGGCATACATTCCAAAGCCCTCAATGAAAATGCGGCAAACGTCTCAAATAGAACAACAGCCACCAAACCATATCAACCTAATCAACATGGAAACCACCCCCTTTGCTTGAAATATGCAAACATAACACTATATTACATATACTATACGAACATACACAATATTAAACATATTACAAACATACAAAATATTAAAAAGCAATCAAGACTCTCAGATTTACTTTTTTAAAATCTTTTCGGAAAGGTTAAACAAATTGCTTTTAACTTTCAATTATGTAAATAATATACTAGAATTCACATTTCACAATGAAGAAAAGACGAAGAAGAAAATTATTTCGACTCGCCTTGTTTCATAGAAATACGCAAGTATATAAGCAAAGCTTTTAATGCTTTGCTTATATAATTTGCTTACATGACAGTTTATAATGCTTTGCTTATATATTTTGCTTACATGAAAGCTTATAATGCTTTGCTTATATACTAAGCTTATAATGCTTATAAACTACCATCAATCGTTTTATTTGTTATCATTTTCCCTAAATACATGGATATTCGGAAAGACATAAAGATATTTTCAAGATATTTCAAATTTTTCTTATATTCCAAATTAAAAAATTATATTTAGAGTATACAAAAATTTATTCGAGGAAATAATGAATAATTGTTGCAAATCATTAACAGCGCATTTACAAAATATGACAAACTTTTTCTTATATCATTCTGAGTCTACTTACATATTGTAACTTCAACTATAAAAATTCTAGTTGAATATTATTAAAATCCTAAAAACGATAACCGCATTGCAGCGAAACAAATTTGAGTTGCCTTCTATAGGATAAGGGATTTTCTAAAAATTTATATTTTTTAAATTTGAATTTGGAATTTTTTGAACTGCCCTTCCGAATATTCATGTTATTTTTACAAAATTTCATGGAAATGTTATGCATTATAAACACAATCCTTGATTAGTTACAATTCATCACGGGCTTTCTATAAAACATGTAGAACCAATAATTTTCTTCTTCCTGAATTACCCCTTCCCCCCTCCTATATGCTCAGGGGCAGCGGACCCAATTCCACCGAAGAACCGTCGTGTGAGCGGGTCTAGTGTACGTTCAATCCGTCGGGGATCAAACGCTCACCCGTTGGTGTGATGCGGCAGTTTGGAGAGAGGTGCCAGCTCAAGTGTCGTCCTCATCGTCTGACCGCGGTTCAAAATTACGGGGTCCGTCCCAAAGTTGCTCTAGTGTTGCTTTAAAATGGAACGTTAATATAAATAAGCTAAACTAAACCCCCTAAATGCTCTCAAGACTAGATCTTTACTATAAAATAAGAGTTCAAGCCTATGCTTTAAATGATTGAAGCTTCTGGACATTTAAAAGTATATATATAAATCTAAAAGAATGTACTTTATCATATTATATTAAAATGATCCATAGAAATCTTTTCTTTCTCTACAGGAGGCTTCATTACAGTCAAACCGTTTATAATTTGTTTTATTTTAATTAACAAAGAAAATTTAACTTCAAGTAAGAAAAAGTTCCTAAATACAAATACCTCATTGCAAATATCCTCAATATAGCCAAGGGATGGGCGAATATTCTTAGGAAGGAAGCAAAAAACATTCACAATCCAATAAAATTAAGTTATTAAAGACAGAACATATTAGTGAAAAATTTTATTAATGCAACTGTACTCTGCTACTATGATTGTATTTCTAAAAGTTAAATTTTACAACTAATATAGAAATTCTAATAGTTATAAAATTAATATATTACTTTAAAATCTGTGAAAGGCAGGATAAATCCTCTAAGAGACCGTAGTTTTCCCATTTCAGTTATAAAACTAAGAGATTCGCTTTCAAAAGAAGAAGCAATGCTTGAAATATAAAAGAAACTCTAGGTGTTTTAAGATATTTCTATTAATAAGAAACAGCTTCATTATGAACAATTTTATTAGTTTAGTTATATTAAAGTCCCATTTTAAAGTAAAACTAGTCATTTGGTTCCAACTTTGTCTAGATATCAAACGTTCCGGTGTTAACTGACACAAATATTTCGTATTAAATTTAGATCTCTCCGAAACCCATATAAGCGTCGAACAAGAACGTGAATTTCACAAGTTATTACGTGATTCGGTTTTTGTGATTCGAAGTACAGCGAAAAGAAACTGGGATGCATTTTAGATGCCTTTTTGTTGAACTGAAAAAGCCAAAATTTCGCACAAAAGTATAAAGGGCATAAAAATAAAGAATTTTAGAAGAAAAAAAAAGAAGCAGAAAGAATAGAACAAGTAGAAAGAATTTTAGTTTAAAGGGCACGGACCAATAATAAACGAAGTCGTTGAGAATTTCAGTTATTGCTTTTACATGCGAATTTGTAAATCAATAGATGGATTATCCATAATTAGATTTAATGGTGAATTTAAGTGGATTTAACGGTTAGTGGAGCTCAAGTGGATTTAAATGTTACAGTTGTGGACCAAATTTTTTATACCCATCTCATTAAACATTGTAATTATAGTGTTCATTTGTACTCAAACAATAAACTTCTTATGAAAAAGCTTCGCATAAAATTTGAAAGAAACCTACAAATTTAAACTGAAAATCAACATATCGAGTTCCATCTTTCTAATTCGAAAAGTTTTTTAGTTAACGTGTTTACAAACAAACAGATAGAATTCCGAAAATGTGTTTTTCGAACTCTGGGAGGTAAGTCTGAAATGTGGAGATTCACCAACATCTCGAGTTCGAATTTTTTGGTGAACAAATTATTTTCTCTTTATATAATTTCATTTATGATAAAGTAAAAAAAAAAAGTTTTAATTCTAAAATAAAGTTTCTGAAAATCGACCCTTTCCAACATTTATTACGCACGAAACATGATCACTCTTATCTTTGTGAGTAATGTGAAAGAAAGTGATAAAACACTTACTGAAACATATAACTATGTTTTATTTCACGTTTGTAACAATATCTCTCCCCATCTTTGGCACTTTTTTTTTTCGTTTTAATAGCTTATTGCATTTATTGCTTCTTGCATGGATCATGGTTTGATTTTGTCTAACTTCACAAAATATATTATCATCTTCTTTTAGTCTGGGCACTGAGCTCAGGATACAGAAAGCCCTGCAATGAAATTCTGATCATCTGTCCAGTTTAGTTGTTACAGCTTTTCGGAACAAAAATATTTGAATTAGAATTTTTCTAGAAACGAGGATATCGAATCGAATTGAATGCATAAAATTTAATGCGATTGTTTTAGAACCTTTTTGTTAATGGAGTTTTACATACATGTATTTAACTGCATTTTGTGTTGGTAAAAATAGTAAGTATACTTCTTATTTTTACAAATAAATTTTGTTGCTCTGATCTATTTTGAACTGGTGCAACAAAATTAATTTGTAACCAAGTTATTTGAAAAACAAATGGAACAGTCCATCTCTACTACACCAAAAATAAATAAATAAAATTCTATCTTTAATGTCAGTTAATAGTGACAAAGAAACAATCATTATTTAATGCATTCAATGGATTCACTGCTTCAGTAAAATTTGATTTTAAGAAGATAATTCAATAATAAAAATACATAACGCACAATATAAATTTTTTGTATGTAACCCTCATTTTGTACTCTTTGTTTTATATAGCACAGATTCGCAGTATATGGATTTAAAGAAATCCATGAAAGGTTCTTAGAATTAAGAAAAAAAGAAAAAAGAAAAAAAAAAAAACCTTAGAAATTGTTTTAAAGGTTAAGGTAAAAACTTTTATTAGAGTAATTATAAAAGTTATTTTTATGGTATTTTTGTTTCAAAAATAATGGTAAATTATGATAGTTATTATTTATTCATTTTGCATGGTAGAGTAAGAAAAAGCTATAAATTACAATGTTTAGAACTCAGAAAACAATTTCCATTTTGGTTCTTTCTAATACATGGTAATCTTAGTGAGGATCAAATATTTTCACCTTCTTAAAGAATTACCTGTAGAAAGGGAAATACCTGTTCGTTTTTTTTTCTTTTTTTCTTTTTTCATTTTGTTTAATTACATTTCAAAAATATAATGGCACACAATAAACTTCATGTCACTTTAGAAATTGGATGTCAAAATCCTAAGGTGATGTGAAAGTTTGGCGAGGAGATAGCCAGCTCAGGTGTCGTCCTCGTCGTCTAATCGTTGTTAGAAATTACGAGGTACGTTCCCAAATACCCCTAATGTTTGCTGCTTTAAAACGGGATGTTAATATAACTAATCCAAGCTAAATGATCTTTCTAAATTAAACAAAAACAAAAAAATTTCTTCAGAAGGTGAAGGTGCACTTGTATTTATTTCTCACCACATGATTATAAATGCAGGTTTTCATTCGGATTTCTGAAAACTCTTTTGTTTCGTTATTGTAGGTGAAAAGAGGTGACTAGGCAGTATCTTCGTGCAGCTTCCAGAAGTGCGATCACCGAGTTGTTTTACCATACGTCATGGAAAAATTGCTGTTTGATTATAAAGTTTATCTTTATTATTTATTTATTTTACGAACTGCGTGGTTCTTCGTGTGAAAATGGGAAAAGGCCTCAGCGCTTTCGTGCGAATGACAGCTTCTCGCTTAGTTGCCGCACTTATCGCTGTTGACGACCTTCCCTAAATATCCAAACAACGTGATGGGAAATGTTTTTAAACACTTGGGTGTTCGCGTAACATGAGTCCACAATCAGATCTGGATGGACCGCGCAACGTCATCGCCCCGCACTGACACGACGCGGCTGCGGGGACGTTGGAAGCCCGGATAAACAGAGATTACGCTAAGCAGAGTGAGTGAGAAGGAAATTTGCGGACAGCAGTGATCGCATAGAAGAGCCTTCGACCACCCACACGACTATGGAGGAATTTGTTCCGTGCGTGGGCTCGGTGCATATCAAGAAATAAGGAAGGCGTTTGCAGATAGTGGATCCCTTCCGACTAATATAGCGGGTTTTTGAAATCACGGAACAAACTTTAAATATATGGCAGGCATATAAGAACAAGTGATCTTTAAAACAGAAGCCGCAAATACAAAGGGGGACAATGAGTGGCAATGACGGATTTCCGCCTTGATAAGTTAAGCTATGACCACTGAGTTGAGAGGAGGCCACATGCATTTCATCTAAAAAAATGATATTGCCTAGTTATCAAATAAATAAATTTGTTAAAAATACAAATTATATTAAATACAATTAGTTTTTTTAATATAATATTAACACTTTGTGTAGTATAACTGACCATTGCATTGCGCTCGCTTGATATTTGCAAAATATTGAACAAAGTGTATAGAGTCATGAGTCTTAATACGTAAACAGGTTAATTAAAATATAAAACAGTTAAACATCATAGATTTATTAAAATGAAAAATAAACCTGAAATAAATCATAAGTTGATTAAATTAAAAATGTTTTCGAATGGGAAACTAAATCGTTTTGTTAAAAGGTTCTCTCAATATATATTAAGGATGGAAAAAAAAAAACCACTAAATTCTCCACCGGTTATCATGGTCTCTTTAGTAGGGAACCAAATGGTTGAAATGGATTTATCACTCCAAGTGTGAATAGAATTCCAATTTACAATACCATAACAACACATTCGCACGAATAGCATCGTCACAACTCACACTATACCGGATATAATGGTAAGTAGGACGTAGCATTAACAACGAATCTATTGAAAACTTAAAATAAGTGTTCAAAAGATTTGTTGCTAGAATCTGTACGCGCTTCTCGAGTCGTTATTCATGTTATTGTGTTGTTTTCACAAACTTGAATCGCATCGACCCAGTATGGCACACTTTTCTTGCATGTATCCGTTTCCTTTATTTGAGCCCCTTTGCATTTGCGACTCCTTGTTCTACTGTAACGATCTCATCAAAAAACAATACAACATGTAAAATCATATTAAACCAGAACTTTTAAATCTCACTCCTTTTTTAATATTGATATCAAAATTTAATTTAATTAATAGCTGACTAATAACTTAGATTGGGAAATTTTAAAATACCGTTTTGTAATCGTGAGTACGTAATTTTGAATCTTCAGCACATCAAGCAGTGGATATAAAACCAGTTACAAAATTCCATCTTTGCAATCATGAAAAGAGTCGAGATAAATAAAATGTTTAAAAACCATTAGGTAAAGACAAATCGATATTAAAAGCACTAGGTAGATATATAAAAAAAAGACAGATTGTAAGAAATTTAATAAAGGCAACCTCAAACTAGTGCGACAGGAATATTTGGAAAGTTAGGTACTGGCATCTGACCATTGTTCCAAACTATGTGGTTCACCTTAAAGTTGTTCCCGGACCGCTGCAAAAAAGAACCTGAAAATTGAAATGCGTCAAATGAAAATGACTTTCGAATATCTTTGTTTTCTGTTGGGACGAATACATGAAAAGGTCGAGAAGTCAAGGCTTGTGCTCCAAGTGGATTCTTAATTTCAAATCTTTTGTGATTAATCTCGAAACTTTTATTCCTCAAATTTTTTTCCATTGCGATTTTTTAAAAAAAATCCTGAGTAGTTTACTTATTTTATTTGTTTATATTTTCATATCAACAAAAGATTATGGCGGAAGGACAAAAATGTCTTGTTAAAGATGAACTCAGGCCAACTTACGGGGGTGGAAGCCAATTTAGGAAAATGGACTGACTACATTTGCGAGCGTTAAAGGTATCATAACAGAATAGTCGAGAAACAGAATGCCTCTCTAAAATAAATATTGATAGCTTCATTTCTTTCTCCGAATTTCTTTGGTAATTAATAACTTCTGTCTAAAGAAATCTCATCACCAGTCCGGAAGTATTGAAGTTTAATTTTGCTTTTATGTCATAGTTCTTCGTAAGAGAATAAGCTTAGCCTACAAACTTCCGTTCGTTTCGGTTCTATTCAGAACTAAAATAATTTCAAAAACGCTGATAGAGGTGAAACACGAGTACCGATTATTTTTTGTGTGCTAAATGTTGTATAGAAGCAGAAAAGGAATCTATCGAAGCATTAAGAATTCGAGTAAAATGAATAATAATTTTAATAAATAAATAAATATAAATTTTGATTGTATTGCAATGCAAAAAAAAACACAATCAATGTAATTACAAAGTCTATGCAAGTATAAAGAATTAATATTTTAAGATTATTAATTCATTTACAGTAGAAATTACATACTTCCAATAATTTTCTTTCATTGCATTTTTTTCTCTCTTATATAAAAAGATACAATGAAAAATTAAAAAAAATATTCATAAAAAAAGACTATAAAAAAAGTTTCAAAAAGAGAAGAAAAAATTGTCATTTTCAAAAAATTCAAGCCTTAGATTTTTAAGAATCACCGCGTTTCAGACAACTTTGAATTGCATAAACATATTTTTAGAATTAAGTCTCTCTGGACACTGGATAATAAAAAACATTTTAACTAAAAAATAAAATTTGGTATATTCTATTTTTTAGTTAAAAAAATCCAAATATATTTTATTCTACGAATAAAACGACGTGTTTGGTATATTTTATTCTACGAATTTTTTACAAAATTCGTAGAGTTTTATCAAATTTTGAAAAAAAAAAAAAATCCAAACACAAGACAGTTGTCATTTCAGTTAAAAGTAAATATGTATTTAAATAACTAATAATAAATGACAAAATGTAATTATCGTGTTGATATAAAGAAGTAAGTGGATAAAATATGGCTTACAGATTTAACATTTAAAGTTTAGATCCGTATTAACTATTGAGCTCCATCTTCATATGGGTAGGCCTTCTATCGATCTGCGCATTTGCATGCACTTGAACCCGATAACACAACAATGCAATGATTTAAAAACAAAACGGAAATCAGTATTTGATATTTCTTGCTAAAACTGAGGCTCTGTATCCATTTTTAATTAAAAAGCCTATTCGGTTTTCTTTAGTACACTACCATTCACAAAATGCTAATAGGTGGGATTGTGAAAATTAAATTCTGTGCGTTCGTAGCATTCACGTTCTTTGATGCTGGAGGAGGGGGATGGCCCTTTCAGAAGGAAGGAAGTGCGGAGGAGATACCTCATGTTCGTTTCATTCTAAGTTGGATATTGGCCAGCAGCACGACTCACATAATCCTGATACTGCACTTAACATTTATTGGAAGAATTCTCTTATTGCATATCTGAGAGAAATCTTTAATCCCATAAAGGTCTGCTTGGAAAAATAATCCAAACACATCAATACAGAAAAAATGACTGGAGAGGCTTTTGCCTGTTCAGACATACTTTCGGTCCAATAACAAAGTGCATCACAAGACTGCTCTTTCCGGAGCAAATACTGAAAATGAAGCTGGAAAAAGATATTGTCAAGGCAGAGTCCACGCCACTGGAGAGAAATTTTCCACACAAAGCTTGGTGTTCATACTGGATCTGTGCAAAGAGGAGAACAACGAGAGCATCACCAGCCACTGCATCTTCTGTTGTCGCAATAAATAATTGTTTCCGTTGTACTCAGAAGGACTCTTATTTCGTAGGATGAGCACTTTTTAACCCTTCTTTTGCATGAGGATGGACATTTTCATCATACCAATGAGTGAACAAAAAAATGGTACTCAAAACAGGTGTACAGTAAATGGGTTGTGGATGGAACTTTTTTCACTATTGCGTAATAAGGAACGTAACTGTCAAAAGCATCAAATGTCACCATTATTATAGTGGGTTCGAACTTGTCAGTCCGCTGTTTGTTGTGGCTGGAAGAAACGTGCGATTTCCTGAATAGTTTGTATAACTAATCTGAGAATTTTTTGCTCATAAAAACGATATTGAGTGGAGGAATTTAGAAGAGAGGGACATTGGAGATTTTGTACTGAGCTTAACATGTAAACTTGTATGATGCTGGACACTTCCATCATACTGTTTCTTAATTATTTTATAATACATATTTTTACTAGGATTTTTTAAAACATTTTTTTTTTTCTTTCATCTGGGGCAGGAATTATATTGGCCTGATTTATCTCACAAAAAAAAGAAGAAAAAATTATACAAATAAGGGTGAATACTCTGCTGAAAATTTGCATTTTAAAATCATTTTAATTTCTTATGCTATTTATAGTAATGTTTGTCTCAAATGACCTCTCATTTTAGCTCTTGTAGAACCCAACTGATATTTTGATTTAGACGGTCCATTCACTGAATAAAATTTTATTACATTCAATAAATATTTATATTTATTGTATTGAGCTATTATTACATTATTACAGCTATTATTACATTGTACTACATTTTCTTCAATCAGCTTCAAAGGCATACATTCTAAAGCGGGCATTTCATTTTAACTTTGCTTGCTAACTAAAGAATGTGTTTTTTTTTTTAAATTTTGTAATATCTATGATTCAAACAACACGATAAAGCTGCATACAGATGTAGTGGTATATAAATGTATGTGGATGTATAAATGTGGTATATAGATGCTGTGTTGTAGTGGTATAGGTACTGTGCTAGCAATTTTATTTTTGTGTAAATTATTTACGAACATATTTTCGGAGTTTTTGAAATCTCGGGCATTAGAATTTTAAGGAATTTTAACTATGATGACGAGTAGAGTGTACCCCCTCCCCCTCCTTATCCCTGCCATCCGGCAGTAATGATCTTAACCCTAAAGTCAAGAAATTTGCAAATGAAATGCAATTGCATCTTGGATTTATTTTAAATCATTTTTTATAACTTGTTACTTTTTACGTTAAATTTGAGTTTGCATAGGTTATTTAGCTTTCAATAGCTTTCAAAAAATGCTACGTAAATGCTATTAGAATGAAAACTTAGAAAAATGTAATTCTTTTTTGCATAAATTCATAATATTTCTGACAAGAAAGATAAATAATAATTTAACAGTCAAGAAAGCCATAATCCAGATAAACATGCTCTCACCAAAGGCGGCTATTTTGATATCAAATTCGTAATTTCGTTTAATGAAATGTTCCGTACTTCCGTGAAATGTTTTGTGTACTTTTAAGCAAATTGAAATAAGAAATGAAATTTCTTCAATAAATAAAACAGAACGTATGTATGCAATAAATTATTTATTATTTGGACATTTATTAACACATGAATTTCATGCTTGAACTTCAAAAGCAGCAAAATTAAATAAGATTCAGAAAATGTTCTTTTTAAATAGTTTATCAATTTCTCGTTGTAAGCATCACAAACCTGAACAATTCAGTCATAAGATATAAAAAAATTTCTTATTAAACTTAATAAAGTTGTTTACCTAAATCAATCTTTTCATGTCCATTTGATAGGTTTCAACAATAGCTAAACAATTTTTATTAAGTAACTGCATTCTGAATAAAATTGATTTTTGTTTGTGTTATCTGTAACATTTATTAAAGTGGAAAATACAAAATTATTAAAAACCTCATTCTAATGGTAAAATATTTATTATTTATTTTCTCTTTAAAATGAGAATCTCAAAAAAGAAAAATCTGCCATTCTGTAATCTGAACGAATCACTAGATTTGTAAACTCTAGTTTGTTTTATGTAGAACTTTAAAATAATGCACTGACAATAACAAAATCATATGTTATTTACAAATATGTTGATCGCAATTTGAGCAACTTCGTATTATTTTATACTTGCAAAATTAATCAACGCTGAAATGAAAACTCATCTAATTTTGTTTTGTTCTGAATAACAAATCTAGTTTAAATAACACATCCGCTTCAAATAGCAAACGATTTATCCTGGTACAGTTTTGAGATTAAACAAATAAAAACCGTCGCCAAGGAGAGAATAAATGTTAAGTGAAACATGAAAGGAAAAAAGCAGGCAGGTTGGCGAACAATGGTCCTGGTATTTTAATTAAAAATGTCAACGAGAGCTCCATCATCATGTGGCCGTCTGGCACTTAGCTCTGAAAATAAATGGGCTGCATTAGCAGATAATGGAAGAAATAAACATGAGATAGAAAGAGTGAGAGCTCTCGCAATAAGTGAGGAATTGCAACAGTGAGAGGCTTTGTCGAGCGGAAGTTCGTGTCATTGTAGGAAGAAACAAAGATTACGCGTGCTCAGGGTGTGAGGGGGGGAGCAGGGATGGGATGGAAAAAACGAATAAAAGGCAAGTGTTGGCTGGGGGGGGGGGCATTTTTCTGTTCAGTGTCATTTCAGGGATGCAGAGTTCCTTGACGACAGACACAATGACACCTGGACGTGATTCATGGGATTGGTTGTGCTCTTTCAGAAGAACAATGGGGCATGTAACGGAAGGACATTAAATTAATGCAGTGCAGATTTTGGTTTATGTTGAGTTTATAGTTTCAGTTCACTTAAAAAAGATAAGCAAAAAGTGTTCTTTTTAGTGCAAATTTTAGAAGGTGCAGTTTTTTTAAAAATCAATTTTTGAAAAAAAAATTGTTTGATGTTATTCTTTATTATTTTTAAAAATTTGCAAACCATTTTCCATGTTTGATCATTGAACGATGGGTATAAAGTTCATCGAAATTCGGTGATTATGAACTCGAATTCGAAGCACCAAATATGCAAGGAATTTTTTTGGATATGTTGTGCCAATCTAATTAAGTGTAAGGAAATAAAATATAACGCACCAGATGCTCTCTTTTAATTTTAAGCAATAACTCTATAAAAATAAGGTTTGAAGTTTAATGAAGGAATGTTATTTTGCTCGAAGGAATGTAACATTTTGTTCGAAATTAATGCAAGGAAATTAAATATAACGGACCAGATGCTTTCTTTTAATAGTAAGCAATAATTCTATAGAAATAGGGTTCGAAGTAAACATGATGATATCGAAACTATGTATTGCATTAACTTTAGGATCTAAAAAAGTCTCAGATCGGATTTCATTGCCCGTTCCAATGTTTTCTGGCTAGATTGATCCATTCCTTTCTCTTCGCCAATTCCTGCCTTTAGTGAAGGAATAATGGGAGGGCATTTAAAAACATCCATGCCGTTTTAAAATCAGTGGGAGTGGTGTCCACGGAACTCTTTCACATATACCCTGATAGAGCCGCTCTTCTCCACCCTTTGCCCTTTATAAAACTTATGGACATTGGAGAAGAACATACATGCCATGAGTGCCAAAATTTTTCTTTTCAGTGTCCTGCCTTTGAGTGCCCAAGTATTATAGTGAAGAAAATCCTATCGTACACACCTTTTTGTTGATCAATTGAAGTCAAAATTTGATACACTTTTAGAAATAAGATTTCAAGTCAAATTTCAATCATCGATTAAAATGTTGCTTTTATGATCTATTGTATTTGCATGCTTGGGAATGAGACTAGAATGTGCATGATTGCGAATGAGATTGCATTTGCATGTTTGCAAGGCGATCGATCCATGGGTGGATTTGGCATAAAATTTAGAGCAAATCTACTCTTTAGAAGGTAAATCTGAGCACCAAATTTTATTTAACTAACTCTTTGCCTTTAGCAGTTATTGTGTTCACTTGCGCTCACAGGGACAGACTTCCTGAGGATGGGTTTTGTCCAAAATTGGATAGACATCTGCAAATTGGAGGGAAAGGCTACGCACCAAATTTCATCTGTCAAAGCCGTTTACAATTATTATGTTCATAGATAGCAAGACATGCATAATTTCAAAATGGTGCTTTTCAGATTCAAGGAGTCCTGGAACGTGGGAACTGCAAAGTATTGTTAAAAATTCTGTGGAGAGTGTGCGCTGTGTCATCAAATGCTCTGTTCAGTCAGAGGAATGAAATCACGAAATAGGCATCAAACAGAGGCTTTTACCGAGCACTAAAATAGGTTTTTTCATCCCGAGATACGTAATTAATATGGCTTACATGTGAATTTGGGACGACAGCTTCCAAAATTATTATTTCACAAAAATGATTTTTGCATGATCTTGAAATTATTTTCCAAATCAAATCCATTTTTTCCTTCCTTTATCATAAATTTTTTTAATGCAATTTACAACCTGTAATTATGTTTTTAATGTTATGAGGAAATTTAAACTAGTCCATCGAAACATTTAATCGTGGTCTTTATGTGATAAACATTCAAATGATGATAAAAATACAGAAACAGGATTTTTTATTTCGTGGCATACACACTTTTTAATTTGCTCTAAGACAATAATTCAATTCTATTCATTTCTTTCATTCGTATTACGTAATAAGAGAAAATGTTTAAAAAAATGCATGACATATGAATGGCCTTAAAAGTCAAAAATCTGGGCGAAGAAGCTAAAGATGGCTGCTAATATTGTTTAAAGAAACAATTTTTCCTTTTTTGACAATATTAAGAAATTCAATGTATTCTTTCTTTCCAACGTCACAACCTTTTGTCATTATTATCGTACGCAAGACGAATGAATATGTTTATACGTTGCTAAAAGCCCAAGAAAGAGTCGTCATTTTTATGAATAATAAGGATTTTTTTTTCCTAGTTTCATATCAAGCATTATTTCATTGGCGGAATTTTGAACAGACTCATTTTTTGCCATACCTTTCGACCGTGCACCCTCTGTGGTTCTCGCGTTGCTGTCATCCGCAAATCACCCAATACAAGTGCCAGCGCCCATCTACTATCTCTACTTCAAAATAAACAGTGGACAAACAGAGATTGCAGAATTTGGTGACACCCATCGACAAATGGGTCGGACCTCTCTCGTGCATTACGGCGACTTTTAGAGGTCCATTACCTCTCCGGCGGGCTAATGTCTTCCACTTGTGCAAGGGTTAGATAGAGGGAGGGTTGGCGGGCGCGTAATGGATCGACGACAGAAACTTGGATTGCCGGGGCTTCAATCACCTCTTGAACACATAAACATTTTACTCCGCGCCTGCTGACAAGGGCATCCCTTTCGCGGCTCTCAGCAGACACTGTTTACGCTGGCTAATCTAGCAACACCGCTAGTGGAGGGGCGAGGGGATGCGTCGCCCACGCCAACCCGGCACTGGGTTCTGTCACTCGAAAGAAACAGAAGTAATTGAAAGAGAAACCTTTTAAAGTTAAAAAAAAAAAGAAAAGAAATGTTGAACATCAGGAATGCTTGCGGAGCATATAACCAATTTTTTTTAACAAAGTTGTCGTAACTTCTTTTAAAAGCAACAGAATTCACCAACAAGGGTGTGTGTTCTTCCCATCGCATTCGATATATTTGCATATTATGGAATGATTTATTTTAATTTCGAAATGAAGAGAAAAAAATAAAGTGCCGGTCTTGGATCTCTTATTTTTAGATCTGTTGGGTCCTAAATTTATGATGGTTAATTTAGTTTAATTATATTGACGCCCCGTGTTAAAGCACCACTAAGGCTATTTTGGGAGGGACCTCGTAGTTTTGAACCGCGGTCAGATAACGAGGACGACAGTTGAGCCGGCACCCCCTCTCCACATCACACCAGCGGAAAGACGTTTGGCCCGGTCAGATTTAACGTGCACTAGATCTGCTTATACGACGGTTCTTAGGTGAAATCGGGTCACGAACCTGAAATCTACGGTTCCGAAGCCTAGACCTTATCACTAAACCACCTCGGCCCACGGGCGGCGTGAAACACCTCTCTAATATACACCTCTAGGCAACACTAACACTTTCAAATTCTCCTTTGAAAACTCTTTTCAGTGTAAACTATATCCTTACGACAACAACCATAGTTCAAAAATAAAATATCCTGTCAACCAATTATTTTTTTAAATGCAAAAATAGCAATATTAAACTGACTAATGATATCCTTATCGTCCTCAAGAAAGTCCATGCAAAAAATAAATCAACTAGATCAAATGGCATTCCATATTCAAAATGTTGTCCATGAATGTGATTACATACATCTTGAAAATCTATACTTATAATAAAGCTCAATGTGTGTGTGTGTGTGTGTTGGCGCTCTACAGGCCAGACCATTCAACCTACAGCTATCAAATTTGGCACGTGTATACCTTGGAGGCCGGGAATGTGCACCTGCGGGTTATTTTTTCGAATTTTTAACTACAATTTTATTTATTTAAAAATTAAGCGAAATTTTGACGTGTTTCTGCTATATCTTCCGAAAATATTACCGCACAAAAAAGATTTTTACATGAAGTTAACGATCAAAAATTTATCTTTTAAATGATACTAATGTTTTAATCTTAAATTAAATTTCTATTTTTAATGAATTTTTAAATAAATATTTTAACTATGTTTTTCAATAATTTGTTTCGTAAAAAATAAAAATTAAAATTAAGCACGTTTCGCATTCATGGGAAAAAATTAGCTTTTTTTCAAAGTGTTGCCATCACATTGGTTAAAGCTCCAATTAAAAATAAATTAAATCTTTTTGGAAATGAAATCTGCTAAAATATAATTTTCGGCACGCGTCTGTAGGAAATGAAGCAAATATAAAATATTATTTTTTCTAAAAAATAAATTCAAGAAAAATTATTTTATGATCTTTTACACTCTCTATACAGGGTGTTTATTTAGTCCCGGACCCATTTTGATGTTTAATGACTCATAAAATAATGAAGATATAAACAAACTTATGGCATTTATTGATGGAATGACTCATATATTTTCCTTTTCAGGTTTGAATATTTTTACTTTTGTAAATATCGTCTGCGCGTGTGGTTAATTTCATTTTCCAGTCAAAATATCTGTACTTTTCTAAATATCGTCTGCTTATTAATTGCATTTTCCTCTCTTCTGTTTTTGGCAACTATTGAAATGTTATGTTTACTTTTGATGTGTTTGTTCTATGTAGTACTTTTGTATGTGATGTTTTATTCGAGGGGATATTAAGAAGAATGCATACACCACAAGAGAAAGCACAGATTTTATGGTGGTCATAGAGTTAATTTTCAATTAACTAAATCACTGACTTTTAAGAGTTAATTTCTAATCATTTAAACTGACTGATTTATGAAAATTTGAATATCACTATTCAATAAAAAAAAGGATAATTTTAGATTTTCCATCGTTCGCTTCAAAGAAAATACGTCAATCAGCGCGCAGGTTTCTCAAGATTAATTGGCCTAAGATTATGAAAATGTTGAGTTTTTCTAAATTTTTAACATTCAAAACTTCATAAATAAGTCTTAGTTGATCGTGGAAAATAGAAACATTCATTCATTTATTTAAAATTTAGTGTGTCCAGAATATTTCTCAGAATATGATACCTTACTGCATTAAATTTAGACTTCATAATTTTTGAAATATATTTATAGGCCGGAACAAAATATTATTATTGATTTCATTTCAATCCTTTTGAAAGCAAAACTATAAACTGAATTTTATACTGAATCTCAGAAATTTTTGTTGAATTATTGTTTGAGATATTACATAAATTATGAAAAATATTTTGTAGTTAACATAAGACTTAAATACCGAGCGATTCTGTTTGCAATACTCACATTCAATAATAATAATAATAATTAATTAATAACAATAATGATGATAAATAAAATAAAACGCTTGGTTTTATTAAAAATATCTTTATATTAATTGCAATTTCATCATTTACATTTTAAATTAAAGTTGAAGTTTTGCCGGAAATGACAATAAATTAGCAAAATATATATAGTAAATTGAACGAAACGATCTAAACAACAGTATAAGTTTGGTATGACTATCAAAATTTGAATATTAAAAATGTTTTGTTTGAGAATCCTTTAAGAGACCAGTTACTTAAAATATTTAATTGAAAATTGTAGCGAGCGTTAATACTGGCGAACCGGCTGGTCGCCAAAGGCGGCTAGTATCCAATAAATGCCTTTAGCAGCACCACTTCCCCTGTTTATGGAAAATAGCATACGTCGTCATGTTTTCAAAATCTGGCAAAAACACTAAATTTTCTAGCAATTATTGCTCCATCAATTTACTAAGTAATTTTGGCAAACTTTTCGAAACATTTTTTCTCAGTAGATTAAAAGATCACTGTAATAAACACCAAATTACATCAGATAAACAATATGGCTTTAGACTAGGCCACAACTGTATTCTTTAACACCCGTTAATAAGTTACTAACTGCACTGGCTAGTGGTTTTAACAAATTCTACAAGCGCCGTTTTTCTTGATGTTCGGAAAGCCTTTGATCATATGTCACCTACAAGCTTATTTCCAACAATTTATTCCGTTGCCTCATTGGGTCTCTCATTCTTTTCCTGAAAAATATAATGTTTGAAATCAAAATAAACCTCACTGTCTCTGAAGATGATCTCATCAATGCCGGAAACGTCTCAAAGGAGCCGATTACTCTCTAAGATTTTCTAAAATGAAAAATATCTCCAACTGTTTCTTCGCTGATGACGCAGCCATCTTGGTTCATGGGGGAAAGAATACGCCACAATATCGGTCCAACGGCGACTTACAGTAATCGAAGAAATGGTGCACTCTTGGGTGTATCGCCATTAATATCGATGAAACGTGTGTAGTTATATTCCGCAAAGGATCAAACCTTTACTTTATTTGAAAACAACCTTTTCAGGGATTTTATTCTAGAGCTTAGTTTAACAAAATTATGTAAAAATATAATTATTAATTATATAAAATTATATCTATATATCTATCTATCTATACATAATATAAAATCAAGTCTCCTGAAAGCGTCTGAATATTTGAAAGAGAAAAACTCGAGAAATACTTAACTGATATTTGTACCATCTTGTAGGGCATTTATTGAGGAAGGTATTAGTATATTAAAGTCATACCAAAATAAAAAAGAAGTTTAATAATTATGATTTTAATTATTTTCCTACTACGATTCCCGCATGCGCAAAACAGCAGTATCCGTGCTTTGTACTTATCCGCGCATGTGCGAAACCTCAAACTGCGTATGCGCAAATAGCAAGAGCTGTCGTATACATATGCAATACATTTCTTTGTTTACGTTTGTTTAAAACAGCGATTCAAAACCCATTATACCCTAAAAAAGATATGGGAATCCAACTTTGGCCAGAGCACATTAAATGCCAAAAACGCTTTGTTTGTTGCGCGATAATGAAAATGTAAAGGAAAGAAATGTTCGATTAGCCAATATCAGAGAGAAAGAAAGTCTTCTGTTGAGCGAAATAACCGTCTCTCTTTCAAACGCACTGCAGTTGAATGATAGAGACAGAATGAATCTAATGAGGAGCGAAGTGAACGCTCAGTTTACAAAGAAACATTAGGAGACAAGCTGAATTTTATTTTCATATCAGATTATACAGAGTTGATGCATAAGTGTGGAAGTGAGTACAATGACTTTATTTTTTAAATTTAAGAACAGCTTTTCTATTGTATATTTTTAGTGAATTGTTTTGTCTATGAACATATCATATTTTTATCTTTTTAACACTCCAAATATTTCTGAATGTGTGCTATAAAAATTGATTTGTTATTATTTTTGTTGATTTCTAGATGTATTTTTATGTTTGTTTGATGTTGCGTGGCATGCCCATGTCATATGTCATGTGGAAGTAAGACTTGAGTTTAAAGCTAATTTTTCCTCTTGGGTGTTATGCCACGGGCAACGCTGCGCGAGTTCTGCTAGTATATTAAATATCAAGCTTACTTTAAAAATATCATGCCAAATACAACATTGATAAATTTCGAGCAGAAGTATTCAGTGAATAAGATGAAATTCCCCACTCTCAGTAATTAAGCATTCTGTCCGACGTTTCTCTATCTGGGGCCCTGCTGCCCAAACTCATCGTATGACTCAAAACCTTCGCAAATGCGCCATGGCTCATGTTAAAAGATGTTCTCCGTAAGGATTTAAAAAATATCAAAAATAGAAAATGACATTAAAGAGTGTTCTAGGAAATGTTTCAGAAGAAACTCTAGAAATCTCACTGTGAAAAATAAAATCTAATGTACTCCAAACCTTAAAAAATATTCCTATCCATATGTTACTCGTAACTTGTGACGCCTTAAAATATTCTCAGTACCTTTGCTTTCCTCCAACTCAAACCCTCATCGAAACACTTTAGCTTCACCATGGGTACTGAAACAAAATTCGATTGACCTTGATGATTTTGCTACATTCAATCGGACTGTAAGCGCCCCGGAGCTAAGACTCCACCATATATTCAAAAAGGAGGAGAACTTTACTTCTGTATTCTCATTCTTCAACAATAAAAAATGTTTTACAAATTGTATATAAATTAATTTTGAAAAATTTGTTAAAATGAGAAAAACAAATTATACAGAAATGAATTCATTTGAAAATTCACTGAAAAGCTAATTTTTTAAACTTTAATATGGTGTAAAAAATAGTTTTAGAAAATATCACAGAAAAACGCAAAAAACTTGTGTCATTTTTCATTATTTGAAATTTTAAGCAGGCAGGAGATTTTTAATAACAATATTTTTGGATCTAATGAATAAACCTTAGATTTCATTCAAAATCGATGAAGCATTGCAAAGAATATTTGTGAAAAAAAGGAAATATCAAAAAATAGAGGTAAAACGATTCAAACTTTCACCGTTGCCCAACAACTTAGTGTCTATAAATTGCCTGTTTGATAAATCAAGAAACTGGTTTAATTTAATTTTACAAATTACATTTGAAATAAGTTTTTAAGAATCTGTTAAATGAAGAGAAAAAATTGTATCGTAATGAAATTAGAATCAGTGCTCCTTAAAATGGCGTAAATATAATTGTGGTGCAATAAATAGTTGCGTAGTTCTCAGCGACAATTATCCAATTTTAACCGTTTAATTAAATATCTTAAGATTTAATCAATCTTGAAAGTCAAAAATAGAATAGAAAAATGATTTAGAATTGCCCAAGTTCCGTGCCGTGTTCTAATTTCAAATCGCTACCGTTCACCATTTTGACTAACTAACAGACTAGCAGAAGCATGTGTTTTCTACTTTATGTGAAAAGTACAAGTAATTCCAACTATAAAACATCTCGACTAATATTATTAGAATTTATAATGCAACAAAAAGAAAGCGATAATTTGAATAATTCATTTTTAGCAGATTGAAAAATGATCCAGGCAATGAGCCAGCTAAGTTGAACAAACAAAAGACAAGAGTGTTGACATTTAAAACACTTCTTTTCAGTTTTCCCACTCATTTGAGGCGTAATCACAGATAACATTTCCCTTTCTAGATTGGACGTCTCTGACACATTTTATTCGATTGTCCATCTGCGTCGCTGCGCTGACGTGTCAAATGCAATTCTCCGTAAATAACGGAGATATAATGATGCGTTTAATAACAGCTTTCAGTGAGCAGGAGCGAAATGGCTATTTTGTATTTCAATTCCGTTCCACTTAGATGGAAGGCATAATTTTTGTCAGCAGACGATTTTTGACACATGATCGAGTGTTGCCATTCGAAGAAGGACAATCTACAGACCGAAAAAAGACTAACTGCTCGTAGAAGTCAATCTAATTTGTTGACGCCTTCTATCAAAACGTGTTTGGACTCCAAGAATTTCCAAACGCCAAATATGAGACGGGGAAAAAAAGGGTGTCCAAAAGGAGATTTATTACCAAATCTGACGTAGGATTATTAGAACGCCATTGTGAAAAGGCATTAACTTGTTTCCTTACAATATGACAAGTATTTTTGAAGCCCTAACTTTTCTTTCCCCCACCCTATTTCTTTTACTGCTTCGCCATTTTTTATTTTGCTTTCTACTTCTCCATTCTACTTTTTTATTTATTAACCTGGCCTCGCTGTCTTTTGAAGATGCGGAGGGAGGGAGGTTGAAAAAATGGTTTCGTCAATGACACGGGGATAACAGATAACAGTTAAAAAGTCGACCGTTACTCATCGCTTGTCGGTCGCTAATTGTTCGCGAATTCGGTGACACTTACACTCTCCCCTTCCTTCCACTCTGATATTCTTTTTGATGTTGGTCCGTCAAGTGGCGAAGAATCAGAGTCGGGTAAATGAAGGACAATTAATGGAAGGAATGTTTCATCCGGGCTGGGAAAAGGAACAGCCCATTGCGTACTCGCAAAAACCCCGGCTTGTTTAATTGGAACACAAAAGCATTCCAAAAACGATGCAGTCCGAAAAAGCCATCCATTGATCGCCAGATTGATGGAAGAAAAGCTGATTTCTCATTTCATTAAGCGAGCCTGGAGAAAGAAACTATTTCTCTGTTAAAAGAAGCAATCTATTGCTGCTCGTTTTATTCACTGTGACTGAATTAACGGCAATTCTCAATCACTTTGGTGCGTAAAAGACCATGTCGCCGAACCCATCAGTGGTGTTTGGACACGTAAGTTTTCCCATTGTTGCAAGCAACTGATGTTCAATGGAACTTACTTTCAATAGCGGCGGTCTTTTATTAGAATAACAATCCATTTGAAGAAAAGAAATTACTCACACCGCTTTCTCTGCCACTTTGGAAGTTCTTCATCAAAGAAGTTCCTTGGGGGGGGGGGGGAGGAATTACTCGTCATCGATCAATAATATTTGCGTTTCATCTGAAATTTTTTTTATTTAGATTTTAATCTAGAGATCTGAAGTTCTATTGATACTCTCGACTCTCTTTAAAATGCCGCTTTGATTAGACATTCTACTAAAACTGATATTCTATTAGAAACCTTCTTCTATTTACTAGTAGAATCGTAGATTATATATATATATATATATATAATTGATTCTACTTAAAATTTTTTGATTAATAAAAATTTTGTTGTGAAAAATTTTAAATCGCATATCTCTAATACAGAAATCCACATATTTAAATGAACATAAACCTAGGAATATATATATATAATATAATTAATTTTCAATAATCTTTTATTTAAATATTTAACATCTTTTGGGCTATCATCTTTTTACTGAGAATTTAGTTTTTGTAATTTCTAGCTTTCAAAGTAATATTAACTTTGAATGAATAGTCTTTGTTTTATTTTAAACCAAAATTAGCCTTTCTAAAGTCTGAAAGTTTCTCTGAGAATTAAAATGTGTTCACGTGATCGAAGATCTCGAATGTTCATTTAAGTAACAAATGTTAAATGCCTTTTCTAATTTTCATCCTTATTTCTTCAACATTGAAGAGTTTATTACTGCTTTTGCTATATGTATTTATTTCTTTTTCCCTTTAATGTAAGAATTTAAACATAATTATTATAAATATTATTATTTTTTTTTCGATTTTGCAAATCCTGAATTAATTGTGCAGCGTTTTTACTCACGTGTATTGAGCTCATGTGTTGGAACTGTTGCACAGATCGCTGAAGCATTTTCGTATTGGAAATAGTCTTCTACAGTTTGTGTGCCAATTAAAATGTTTTATAAAAATATCTATGAAACCCTGTTTATTCGATACATTTGCATTCATCAAGAACTGGTGTTATTTTTATAAATTCCATGTCCCGAATTCTTAAAAGAAGCCATAATGAGCCAAACACTGCTTTACACATAGATAGCAGAAATCCTATCCATTAGGTTTGGATATTGAAATTGTCTTAAATCAAGGCTCAGTGTTTTCTCGTTTTAGTTGATCCTTGTTCGAATGCAATCACAGGAGTTATTTGAAATACTCCACCCAAAGCCGGATGGTCAGAACAAGCTTCCCATTAACCGCACACAGGCCGGCCGTTGTGCTGGGCACGCGCTTTCCCAGTGAGCCGTTTTGCAAGGAGATCAGGCGAGGGGCGGACGGGTGAAACCCGAAGCGCCTGTCAAAATGCGTTAAGCAATCCTTCCAGCAAATTGACTCTGCACAGAGTTGGTACCCACTGCACAAGCGATCTCAGCTGAAATAATATTTCCACCCGGACCGCGAGTAACTGAATCTTCCAGACGGAATAATAATAATATATATTAAAAAAAAGCGGTGGCGGAATTCTGCAGAGAAAAGGAAGGCGATTGAGAGCCTCTGAAACGCAAACAAACACGTCGACCGAGTTGTCCCGACCGACTTCACTGTCAACCGTGATACACGCCATGACCGGCCGCAAAACAAACACCAAACGGGGGTCTTTGCTTTGCTTTCCTCTTGCCTAGTCTCGAAAAGATCTTATTCTCCTGGCTTTCTGACACATCAAAGCCGGCCCTTGTACACACAACCGCGGGTTCGAGTTACCGAACATGTCTGGAATCGATACAAGATGATGGTTCTATTTGCAGAAGTGTTTGCATCGCATGCCGGGTCGGCGAGAACTGGATTCCGCCATCTTGACGGCTCGTTGACAACTGGATTCGAAACACCTCATCGCACCCATTGGTAGGAATACGCCAAAGAAATCAACAACACGCTGCTTGTATTGGAGGCGACGGCGATGTTTGCATCTCCTTTGCATGTGGGAAACACTTCTCATCTCATAAACATTGGCATAAGCTAGACGTTAGATGGATAAATAACCCATTTCATATCCTGAAGTTGTAAAGTTCTGACAGATTAACAAAACTCTCCAGAAAATCTTAGCCATCAGTGATTATAAACATCGACTGGATTTCTTTGTTTCAGAACGAGATTGTATGCTCACTCTAATGAATCAACAACTTCTTAAGCTTTGTACAAACGAAGCCCTTCTCAAAGGGATTTTTTTTCCCTCCCCATCTCCTTTTTGTGTGTCACGATTCTGAAATTAGGAAATAAATACAATAAATTGGAAATTAAAAATGTGATAATTTCATTAAAGCTAATAAAAAATTGAATATAAAATAAGAATGAAATAAAATAAAAACTAGTCTAAAATGCTTATTTAACTAGTTTTATTTACTTTTGAAGTCACATTTTGAGAAGCTTTTTTTTTTTTTTGTCATAAATGCATGAAAAAAAGAATCTGGGGGAAAAAAAGTGCTTAGAAAAAAAGAAAAGAAAAGAGCATCCCATATTATGACCCCCCTGACTCCCATAGAAAGTGGATACCATCATTTAAGAGTTTTTGACTTAAGCAAATATTTAGAAGTACACATGAAATTATAATGCTAAGATAAAGGTCATGAACTATGATTACTTCGCATTATGGAAAAATGTTTATTTATTAATATTAATATATTAAAATTTATTCTAGAAATCGCATAAAAGTTCGCTAAAGGCTTAAAATGGACGCCCTCTTGCAGCAAATGGCATGATGCAATGTTCATGGCAAATGGTCTTTCGATTCAATCGTCGTTATAGAAAAAACAGTGGATCGTAATATCAAACAATCATTCGAAAAAGGGGAAGCGATTTGATATGTCTACAGATCGCTTTCATCTACATTCTAATACCTTTCTATAAAAATGATTTGCAATTGAATTCATAAAAAACAACGAATGTACTCAAAAAGGAATCGCTATTTTTCTTTATAATTATTTATAATAAGGGCGTGTGTGAATGGTGGCGCTCTACAGATCTTACCGTTTCACTTTTAAAACTATCCGATTTGGAACAGAGAATGTGAACCTTGGGGGAATTTTTTAAAATTTGAATTAAAATTTTATTTAATTAAAAATAAGATTAGATTTTAATAACTTTTTGTGATAACTTTCTTAAATATTTCCGCACAAAAACTATTTTTTCACCGTCTTTGAAGTTCAAAAAAGTGATCGTTCCATGATGTGAATTGAGTAGTATCATTATTTAGCCTAGATGTAACGAACTTTTAAACCTATTTCCAAATGAATTCGTTATAAAGAATGCAAATATTAAAAAATGAATCCCTCTTTCCTTTTATAATAAAGATGTGTGTATGGTATTTATTTCATAATAATATTTTCATTGTTGTCAATGAAACTCATATCGGCTACATTTCTCAAGCAAATATTTGATGGCGTCATTTTTTTTTTTCATAATTACAAGAAGGATTCTGTTTAATATCTATATAGTTTTAAAAAACGAATAAAAAAATGAAGTGACAATAATGCTACATTGAGAAGATAGATGAATGACGTTTTTAACAACGCAATGTCTCCGTCATAAAAGTTCATGTATGCAATAAATAGATCATATGTAGGACAATTAAAATAACATGGATTTTATATCGGACAATTGGAAGGATTCGTGGACATGAAATGAGGCCTAAACAATAGAACTGAGGCTAAATATAACCAATATCCTCGTAGTGTCAACGGGTCGCCAAAGGCAACTAGTTACTTATAAAATTCAATTTCATGTAAAAAAAATGAATTTAATTTTAAAGAAAATTATCATGAATACATACTAGTTATCACTGGACCCATTTGTTGTATCCCAGCACTACTGGAAAAGGAATTTTAGACAAAGTAGATAATTTACTAGAATATATGAGTTTTCCATGCGCACATTAATCAATCACTTTTCATTGATGTAGATGTACGCTTTACGTCAATCTAACCATTTTGGCAATCTTAACAATCCATACGCGTGATATGTGCATATCTTAAAGCCATTTTCTTCTTACTCTTATTATTATTCATTCTTCTTAGTATTATATTTAAAATGCGGCTCGCAGTTCCTGGCTAGGTGGCTTCCACAAGTTTTAGAGTCACAAAAAATAATGTCTTTAAGCACCGCTGCAAAATTTGCAAGTAAACAAAATCTGATTTAAAAGCCCCCTTGATTTGAAACGTTTTACAAAAAAATATATTTAAATTTCTTGCTTGTCATTCATTATTGCTACCCTCTTTTATATTTGTTTTCTGCCACTTCGAGTGACTCGGAAAAGTTAGTTTAGAAATGGGACCATGAAATAACTTTAAAAAATTTACGAATTCAAAAGTTTAGTTGCCTGCATTTTATCAAATAAACAAATATTCAATTTTGAATCACTGAATTCAACATAACAATAAAATCTTGTTAAGTGCCCCCCCAAAAACAAAAAAAAAAAAAAAAAAAAAAAAATTAATTTTGTAGTTATTTGTGTTTGACAAACAGATCCGAGTTATGGCATTCTATCAGTTATGAGGATATTAAATATATTTTTACATCCAATCAGAATGAAACATATTCCACCCAGTTAAAAATGAATCTCCTTTGTACAGTATGTCGATGTTTTTACGGCGCATTCTTCATCTGTGCAATAGGAGAATAAAAGGTTGCGTTCTTTGTTTTCGTTTTCCTCCAGACAGCAGTGCAGTGTGACGTCCGCGGCTACTTCTTCCTTGCCATTCGCGATCCCAGCACCCACAAAACAAAAGGCAGGTCTCCCGAATTAAAAGCGGAGCGTTGACGGTCCAACCCGTCCATTAGGCGCGTCTGTTTCGCGAATGAAACACTTAATTAGACCCTCAATTAGCCATTCCCTGGGAAAAGGACTCCGTTCCCATGGAAAAGATTCGCCACCCAATTAAATGCCGCGCACAGCTAATCATGGGTTGAGATGTTGGATCAACTGGCCCGCAGTCCTTGGAGCACCGTCATTACTTCCAGGATGAGACTTCCGCCACGTCCAGGCTCGATTCCAGGCGAACGCAGTCGATAATTTATATGAGAAACATTAACACCACCGCATGTTCTGCAAGTAGAACATGAATATTTCCCAACAATGGGAACAGGAGTATATGGGAAGGCTAGTAAACCGTGTATGTTGGTGGAGGTGTGAAAAAAAGAACTCTGTAACCCAAGAAATAAGTTATATGAGCACATTGGAATGGGGCCAAAGGGTCATTCTTGACTATAAAACGGATAAACAATATATATAAAAAAATGGTTAAAATTTAATAATGAAAACAGAACGTTAAATGCAAAATAAATGCAAGAGATAAAACAAGAATTGGACAATTGCGAATGAATTGACCAATAATTAAATATAGGCTGCATGGCGTATTTCGTTGAAGCCTGGAAAATGTTTAAAAAAATTCTTTGTAAATTCCAGATAAAAATAATTTATGATGTTTGCATAAATAAAAGAAATAGTCTATAGAAAAGTTTCTTTAAACCTCTAAAAGGAATGGAAATCCTGATTTTAAATTTTGAGGGGAGTTTAATTTAAAAATGTGACATTAGATGGCGGAGTAGCTGCGCACGAGTTCGTCATTTCGTTAGCAATTGTTGAACTAAGCCAAGAACCTACGGCAGTGTTAGGATGTAAGACGTTTAAATAAAGTATACGATAAGAGGTTAAAATGTAATAATAAAATAGGGTATTAAATGCAAAATGCGTGTAGTAAACGAAGCAAAAATATGACAATTGGGAAAAAAAATAGTTGATCCAAAACTGATAAGATTATAGGGCTTGGTTCGATGAGGATTGGAAAGTATCATAAAAAGGGCTTTGAAAATTCCAGGACGATGTCCGCTAGACATTTATTTTTTGAAAAATTAAATAGATTGTGGAAATGACAAGTTTCAAAAAGTTATGAAAAGCGACCTTGTCGTTTTAAATTTTAAGGAAATTTATTTGATGAATGTGATTTTGGATGATGATGTTTTTCATTTTTGCTAATACATTTCATTAGTTGTTTATATAAAATGTGAGCTAATATGTGTTGATATACAGAACAAAAATACATTTCCAAGTAGCAAAGAGTGTCGTATAATGCTTTTGTGATATTGTCTAATGTGACAAATTAAAATCATATATCTGTGTCATTGCACAATATCCTCACATTATCTACTTATTAAAATTCTGAAACAAAGTATCGAATAATAGGCTTCATGAAGAGAATTTAATCTTTGGTCAAGTGTGCCATTATTCATAGATTGCATTTTAAAATGAAATTCCACACTGTCTGACTTGTTATCAGAGCAGCATAACAATAATAGCATCTACTAAGAATACAGTTTGCCTGATGCCGGAATGAAGTCAATTCATATATGAAGCATAATTGTGCATACTGCACAGCATTCATCTCTCACAAGTAAAACGAAAAAATAGTAAATAAATGAAATGATTAACGACACTGTGCAGAATATGCTTTTCCATCTAGAAATAGTATATTTATAATAGCATATAATCACAGAAATAAAGTACCAATTCAAGGCATCAAACTACTAGCATGCCTATTCCAATACATTTTTCATGGAAAAAATGAATAAGCACTTTAATGCTGTAATTGCTTTTGCAGTTCAAATATTCTGGCAATTACTTGATTTTATTATCATGTAAATCAGGCAAAGATATAAGAATTTCGTTTTCTTTCGGTTTTTAAAAGATACCACCTACTACAAAAAGAAAAAAAAAAGGAAAGGAAAGGAAAGAAATTAAATCAATTATAATTATCTATCGAACGGAGCAATACGTACGCTGCATTTTATTTTTGAATATTTAATAGGGAATTATTTCAAAGCAATGTTTACATAACTGAGCTTAGAAATAATGAACAAAAGACAATCAAAACTGATTCAAGTTTCTGCACCTGTTGTATATAAGCGGGAACTGTTTCAAGCGATGCCTGAAATTCAGATAGTTCCAGACAACATCATTTCGGCCTTCTACAGTGAGAACACTTTTCAAATTATCACCTCCTCTGTCGCTTGAGTTGTGATGTCTGCATCTGGATCGGCAGAGTTTGCTTTGTTCGCACATCACGACAATAATTGAAAGTGAAGCAAAGGAGGAGGGAAATGATTCCCAGACTAAACAAAACGGCACGTGTAAGGAGAGGACCATTTTCCCATTGTCTGCACTGACCGGATTATGTGTACCGATTTATGATATTTTCCTTGCAATTTCGGTATTTTTAACTGCTTATATTTTGTTTCCTGTAAATGATATATTCCAAATATGTGTTTCGAGTTCAAGTTTCAAATGTTTTTAAAAAAGGATTCAAAATACCAATAAATAAAAGTCTTTTGACGATTATATCACTTCAAAACACACATTTCAGATGCGGGTGTAAACAAAATCGATGGCGTTTGACATTTAAAATTTGGCGACAAAAGATTTTCTAGATAAAAGCATAAAAACAAGAAATGGAAGTAAAGCATGCAATAAATCATATTGTAGATGCATCTGTTCTGTGCTTAAATGAAATCAAAATCAATTCGATTCATTCCGTTTTTTTTTTCATTCTGAAATATTTTTTTTAAATAAATTTAAAGTATAACAGTAACTTCTTAATTCTCCGCAGTTCAGATCAAGGACCTATTAGATACCCGATTTTACCGACAAAGGGAATATTCAAGCCAAAATAATATATTAAAATGATATTTTTAAACAAGTTTTAATTAGCTGTTGCATGGCAAGAAAGATATACTTGAGCATCATTGTTTTAAAGAAATCTCTGATATCTTGAAAAGTACTTTTTACAGATTACATATGGTTATACATTAAACATAACAGATTATAAACATGGACTCCGCAAATTTGATAAGGGTATTCAATGCATCAGCAATCTATTTCCCTGGCATTTTAACTTCATCTGCCAGAACTTCTTTATCTGACTCTTTGAACTGTTTCGAGTTATCGGACATTTTTTGCCAATTTCGATTCAGTCAATATGCATATTCAATAATTTCCATTCAATTCTATTTCCAATAATTCCATTTCAATTAATAATTTCCATTCAATAACTTCGATTCTTTCACCGAGTGCATCTTCAAATGTGTTCTTTGGGCATAGCTCTTTCAAAATCTAAAATGATATTTTGGACATTGCAAGTAACATTCAGATTGTGATCCGTATTTCCATTATTAGGCTAAATATCCAATCAAAAGCCTCTCACTTGATGTCACATTACGGAATATGCCAAACCAAAGAATGCAGATTAAATATCACAGATTGTACTGAGTAAAAGAATAACCAGTGAGGATCAGAAATTCAACTTTAAAAAAACTGCGCGAATCAGAAATTGTGATAAGTTATTGACTGACATGTATTTTTACATACGCTATTTGGATCTCTTCAATCTGGCTTCATCATATCCTGTAACCGACACCCATTAAGCTGATCGCATTCCGAACCTTTTGGTCTAATGATGACCATGTTGATCACAATCTTGAGTTATCTACTATGACTCCTTCTTCTGCCTTGATTTCTACACCATTTGATTCTACTTCCTGAAATCAGACTTCACGAAGTTTCAGAAGAAGAATATTTTGTGTAATCTATTCGTAGCTTAGTTTTTTTTTTTTTTTTAATCTCTGGTACAGTTTTGTCGAATTTAATCAAGTCAATTACTTCCTTGCTGGTTGCGTCTACTAAAGAGCTGTTTAACACAGTTTCCACCAAATTTAAACCTGACCATTACTGGTTATTTTCAGGTAGCAATCCGTATTTTCATCATTGAATCAAATATCCAAATGTGGACGGCTCGATTGGCGCTGGATTGCAGATGCAGCAAGCTAAAAAAATTATAGATTAAAGAGTGGACGTAAGTTACTCAATTACTTGAATCAAACTTCTGGCCATGTCTCTAATTTATCATAGTCTCTAATTTGCCAATTGCATTTTCTTAATACAATTGGCAACCTTTAGTACTGCATTCATTAGGTCGACACGTTCATGTGGCATTGATCGATTCTTCGCAGTCGGTTATTTAGACTGATGATGGAAATTCCAGTCGAGACCAAAACACTACTTTCGATGACGACTAGATTTGGTAGAAGCTGCGCGAAACAATTCATCCATAAAATGTACTCGGAAGTAATTGAAATCGGCACAAGTTGTGTGGTGATCGAATCGAGTGACTGATTCAAAGTGGTATGAGCCTACTAGAAACCCATATTCGGAAGGTCGAAGATGAAGAAGTCATGGCACATAAAACTAAAGTTTTGTGGGAACAGGCTTCTAATGTATTCAATATATTTATTAAAACTGTCGAATCCAGCAATCAAAGGCTCGGTAAACTCATATATTTGTATATAATCCTTAAGATTAAGAAATAGAGATCTCGATACAACCATATATGAAAGCCATTTTTACAAAGAGTAACGCCCAAGTGTAGTATTTTTGTCATAAAACAAAAAAAAAAAAAAAAAAAAAAACCTTGCTTTAAAGGCCATTGTATTTTATAAAATTTTTTTTCGGTATTTCTCTTATTTAAAACTGTATTGCTGTTTGATAATTCGAGACTGCCATGAACCGGAGCATACCGTACAAAATACCACCTCACTTTAATTGCAAGAATAAGTTTCCGTCGAATTGCTCGATTATGCGACATTGCGGAGAGTCAAACAGTTTGCCGTACATAGTTTATGTGCCAAATTTCATTTATCCAGCTCAAAGATAAAAACCCAAACGTTTTATAAGAAAAAGAATAGAGTATGCATTTGCACCCTCTTATTTTCCATCAACTGGATTCAAAATTTGATATAGAGTTACAATCTAGATATCAAGATTATGTGCTAAATTTCGTTTATCTAGCCCAATAATGTCAAATCCAAATGTTCCTACGGCCAAATAGCTAACATCTAATTTATGGGGGAAAAAGATTCTTCATTTTTATAGATTTTAGGTTTATTCTGAAAATATGGTATAAACCAGCTGGACTGACTCTCCGAATCTTTCACGTACACTCTCTAATAATATGCGCGTGCATTATTAACCACATCCAATAGAGAAACAAAAGTTCTGATCAGAGCCTATTAACGTGTAATAGTTGCCGATGTTTCCTGGTGAGAAATCGCTGGAATGCGGTTAATATACCAGAACATCGAATGGGCACATGGATCGACTTCCAATAGACTAAAAGCAGAATTTGACACAGAACTATAACTATAGTCAAAAAATTAAATACCAAATTTGGTATGCTTAAGTCATTGTGTTTTCAGGTTATCTTGTTTACATGCATGTGAAATAATAAGCCTACGGATGATCCAACTCTTGATGGATTTGTTTCCAAATCTGACGCATATCTAGACTTCAAATGATGAATCTGTGAATCAAATTCTATTCCAGTTAGCACTCTTCGTGTAAAATTATATACGGATAGGCGAACAGACATAATTCCTCTGAATATCTTTTGCCCCCTATTTGATAGAAATCTACAAATTAGGTGACCATATACTAAAATTCATCCGTCTAGCTCAAAACTTTTTTGAACTATTGTGTTTAGACAGCCAGAACGACGGACAGACAAAAAAAAAATGTGTTTTCCTTACTCGGAGAAATCTGAAACTTCAAAACTCGTCAAAATCTCAAGTTTGATATTTTTTTTTTATGGTTACCATACTTTCTGCC
This sequence comes from Argiope aurantia, assembly GCA_026543865.1. Lineage (NCBI taxonomy): Eukaryota > Metazoa > Arthropoda > Arachnida > Araneae > Araneidae > Argiope > Argiope aurantia. Next base: position 207,939 of record JAPMOR010063801.1, read on the forward strand.
CATATACTTTGTGTACGAGAGAATCAAAAGAGTCAAGAAACAATTGAAGTGAATGCTTCCTTCCTAATAACGGGCATTTCTAGGCTGAAAATCCTGTCTTGTCCAACAATGATTCATTTCAAAATGGAGACAAGGTGAATGTTAACAGGAGAATGATTTCCTTTCGTATGTTTAAATAAATGTTTGTATCGGTAAGCGCTTCTAAACATGAAAATGAATTCAAATAATTTCTTCAAGTATATGAAAACCTACCGAACGAATATTTAAAAAAATAATTCCAGCATTAACATTTTACTCCATTTTGCCTTTAAAAATGTGGACAACATTGAATAGGGATTGACTCCATTTACACATAATTAAGCAAGAATATTATGCATATGAAGAAAATCGACGGAAACAAAACAACAACAAAAAAAAGAATCTTTCCTCTAATCATTTAAAATTTATATGCCTTGCTACTATTTAAAGAGGAAATGGTGTTCTGATGCTGTATGACTCGAAATAGGTCATTGGCGAATGTTCTTTTCAAGTCATTTAGCACATGAGTCATTTTTGTTGTCAGCCATAATTGGAAATTTCAAATAGTGGAGATGAAATCCACGAAACTTACTCTACAATAAAAATACTCATGTATTATTGGCAACCAATAGTTACGCAGGACTCTGTTAGTGAACAATCTTTAGTGGAGTTGGGATAAATATATTAACCAGTTAGTAATACAACATAAATTTTGATTAGCAGAATAACCGCAATAATATAAAAAAATGCCATATGAAATATCATAACTCTCTCTCCGTCTCTCTTTTCAAATGCTCAAAATTTGACTTACCAACAGATTCAGCATATTTCGATCCGCTGGTGTGGTAGGGAAGCTTGGAGAAGCAGGCAGTTCAGATGTCCTCCTCGTCATCTGACCGCGGCTCAAAATGGCGAGGTCCGTCCCAAATTAGCCCTAGTGTTGCTTTAAAACGGGACGTCAATATAACTAAACTAAACTGACTCGACATATCCCGGTCGATTATGAATAAAAGATACAAACAAGCTAAATAAAATAAGCGTTGATACTTAAAATAAATCTGATTTATTGAGATATAAATATCTTGAGTGTATTATCACAAGTTATCTGATTATAAAGGAAAAAATAGACTTGGGTCCTCTTATGAATAAAAACAAGTTTTTCAAGTCATTTTAAATCCAGATAGATTAAATTTAAAACTGCACGCAGTAAAATTTATTTAAATTTAATATGAAATGTGTTTTTATGTGATAAAATGTGCAGTATTTATTTATATTAAATCATATAGTTATTAATTTATTAATTTTCAATTTTTTTCACAATTTTTAGTTTCAAATTTTAAAAAAATCCATTTAATAAGCAAAGTGAAATATTTTTATGTAAAAATTCTGGTTACTTAAATTCTAAAAAAATTGCTAAAAATGATCATTACTGAAAATTTATTTACAAAGAAACAAATGAAAATAATTTTAAATATGCAAAAAATAAGTTATTCAACCATATGAAAGAAAAATAAAATACCTCAAAAGTACTCTGGTCGCTTTATAGAATTTTACAAAGTACATTAAAATATTTCTGGAGAAATATTTTTAAAAAGAAAAGAAAATCAAAAACATATATTTGTAATTCTCAAAATATAATTCGATCATTCGTCAAAAAAATGGAAGGTGCCATCTTCGGAAGGCTACTCGATTGAAAATTGGCGAATAAATCTAAACACTAAATTATTGTGTGTCTGAAAATTTGTTTTTTCTGAAGTAAAAATGAGGTGGAAATCACATAGTCAGGGACAGAAAAGTTCCCTAGGGATTTCAAGCATACCATATTTGGGTGCTGCCTTGTCCCTTCTTTATTTTTCCAAATCAGATATTTTTTTTATTAATTATAATTTGTACTTTTCCGTTTCTGGGGCCGTTGGCGACAGTTAGATTATTTTCGCCAAATCACCAACAAAAAAAATCGCCAAACTAAACGGAAAAGTACCTCATAATTTAATCTCTATTTAAGTAATTTTGAGTAGCAAATTTTGACAAATTGAAATAACAAAACCTTTAATTATGACTCATGTTCTAGAGAATTGGTTTCAATAACTTGGATATAAAACAATTCTTAGTGTAATTTTTATACAAAATTATAAAAAAATAAGAATATGTTTAATTCAATGGAAATTATATTTAATTATAAAACAATACTTTTAAATACAATAAAGCAATATAATATAAAACTCTCGAAAAGTAATAATTAGAAATGAGTGAATAGCGTTCCAAAATGTAAGCGATATTTGAGTTTATTTTAAATACGTCCGAGTACACAATCTTGATAATTTTGACGAAAATACCACATTAAATCACTTTGAAAATACAGTAGAATACAGTAAAATACAGTTTCGAGGCATCTAAATAATTATCTCTTGTACCTATTTAATAATATAGTCTTGTACACAGTTGCTTACGAATAAATAATAACGTAGCATGAAGTATAATATAAAGAAATTTCATGAAATTAGAATACATTGTAAAAATGTCATTTAACAAGCAAAAAATTTATATTCGACATTGCTTCATAATAATCAATTTTTTAAATTAAACGTTAGTTGCGAGTAAGGCATTTTTACTTTGCATAAAAATTTATCATGTATATATATATATATATATATATAATCATTTAGTTCATAAAATTGAGACAGTATTTATTAATTTGCAATCAGCTAGGCTTTAGAATATGGTTTTGTATTTAGTAATCAGTTTACTGCCAATAGCAAAAAAGAAAAAAAAATTAAGTCTTTATAGCTTATAATAGTTTTATATAGACTTACTGTAAACTATATTATATATCTATTTTTCTATAAAAATAAAAACATGTTTCAATTAATTCAATTCAAAATAAAAACATGTTTCAATTCAAGTTCTTACTGTTACAAAATTATACAAATCGTTAAATACTTTAAAAATGATTGATGCATGGAAAGTCTAATTTAAAATCCATCAGCAAAGTGAGCAAATCAAATCCATAAGTGAAAATAAAAGATCTGCAAAAATACAAACGCAAAAAAAAAAAAAAGAAGAATCAACGAAGGATAGTCTAAAAAGCAATAAAAAATTATCACTGTGTTTCGTTTTGCGATTGTCGGATTGAAAATTGGTATCTTCATCTCTTACACTCAAGACCACATAGCATTTGAAGAGTGGCTTATCCTTGACGTAACTTCCATAGTGTGCCAGCAGCTTAACTAATCAGCAAACTTACAAATCATGTTTGTGGAGTAGAAAGAAAACGTTGTTGTTTGAAGGTAATCCTCGTTGAGGAAGAAAGAAATAAAAAAAAAGAAGAAGAAGAAGAAATAAAAATTTTATTTATATGAAAATTCATTAGCTCTAGTTGAATTTTACTTTCATACACATTTTAAATACATTCAAACTAAGACTTGAGACTCAAAACTTGAATATACTCATTTACAGTTGTCATGGCAATTTTTTAAGCCTTTGAAGAGAATTAAAATTGCAATGCTTTGCTCTTAAACATAAAAAAAGCATTTAAAAATTACCACATTAGTAATTTCTGATTTTAGATGCTGTTTTTCTGATGCGAGGTATCGAAATACTTGCCAAGAGCATCTATTCATAGATGGACTAAAAAGGAAAAGAAAACTACCAAACTTCCCAAGGAAATTATTTCGTCTTTACTATTCTTACAGAAGGAAGGGAAATAAAGAATTATCAGAAAATATTTTTCAAAAATTATTATTAATGATTAGATTTCAATTGCTTTTTATTTCGTGAGTGCAAATATAATTTCCGAGGATACTTTTAAATGGAACTCATATATATTGAATTTTAAATATCAAAGTTTACATATACACATAAGATCTCCCATTGAGGGGGGGAGCACCTAAAAAATAAGGAAGAGAAGTTTCTAGTATGGTGGTTGGTTCTTGCTACCCTGGTTGGTAAAAAAAGGTGGGGGTTGGCTACCTCCCATCGATGAAAGGACATACTTCTCAAAGGGAAGGGTTGAACCTTGGCCGGTGATGGTCTTCAGGGCTCAACCACATTTCCCGACAGTGTTCTGTCGCGGTGGCCCGGTCATTCAGTTTTATCCATGTGCCTTAGACAGGGTCGAGGTAGACAATTTATGATATGCAAGTCAGGTTATTAAAGATATCTGAAATACAGAGAGCGTCCATTTGGCTACCGAAACCCAATCTCCTTTTCATATCATCGAAGCTACTGCACAACATTTGTTGGATTTCAATAAATTATGATGCTTGAAGCAGTACATTTAAAAAAATTTGTAAAGGTTTTTTTTTTAATATAGCTTTTATAGTAATTTTAATCCACCCGTTTTTGCAGAGAGTAAATTCCTTTTCTCAACATTAGATATAATAAAATGATGACATAAATATGCCCATTGTTTTGTGCCACAACCGAGGAAATCAGAGAAATGGAAAAGCTCAAGAGTAAAAGCAGAACATGATTTAATTTTTTTAAAATTTATTTCGACTGTAAAGCTAGAAAGCACTTTTGGAATTGTTTGATATCAAAAAGAACTCGCAAATTTGTATAGAACTCTGAGCTCTCGTGACTTTTATGGCTTTGCCCGAGTCCACACTTTTTATAGGGGGAGAAGAGGATAATACGTTTACAAGAGAATGTATGAGAAAGTTTCAAATATATTAGTCCTGTTCGTTCGCTTAAAATATTTGATCCAAAATTTTTATAAATCTACCAAATACGTGCGTGGATTCTTTACCTTATTTCCCCTATTTTGCTTTTTGTGTCAACCATACCCGGAACATATGTACCGATATAAATTTATACGTGGTTCCATCTTGCCTTTCGATCTATATTTATCAAAGTCAGTTATTTCAATGATTGCATTTTTCTTCAAGTATATATTTTTTTTGATAGAAAATAAATTATAAAGAAACATGGCAAAAAAAAGTTTAAAGAAAAAAACTGAGTTGGAAATTAATTGCGTATTTTAAAAAATGGAATGAGGGTGAAGTCAAAGTTATAAAATTATTTTAAACAAAAATATATTAATCAAACAAATAATAATATTAGATTTTCAGGCGTCATAAAACACACTTAATATTTTGTACTTTTTTAAAACCTATAACAAAACTTCCCCCGAATTTTAAAGCGCCCCAAATTTTAAAATTTCTGAATGCTAATTCTAATGGTTTTCAATGCAGAAAATAATGAGTATTGTGTTCTAGCTGCTCAATTAAAATTTTGTAATTCATTTAACTAAAACTTGATCCGTCTTCCCTCACGAATGCTGTAAACCTTAAAAAGCTCTCAGTCGCCATGCTGACAAGGAAACTGCGTTCGAAATGATCCATCTCTTTCAATTAACGCACTCAATTATTATCGATCTGTTACAATGCAGCGTGGCGACACCAAGTCATTGTGGTTTCGGGAAAGCGATCGTTTACTAAAACTTTATTGGCTCTCTAAAATTATACGCGCAGAGGAAACACTCGTTCCAGCTCATAGTAATTGTTTCTTAATTATTCGAATGTATAAAAAGTTATTTACAGCCGCCGTTGATGGAGAGGAAGTCCAATTCCGGACTTGGAAATGAACAGCACCACCATCTAAATACTGCGCGAACAACTCTTTTCGTTTACGAGCGCACTGGTGCAGTAAAAGCTGCACATGCTCAGCACAGAACTCTTGTCTATTCACCTAGTTTGGAAGAAGAAGGGGCATTGGAATTCCTTATTGAGCTAAGCCGCTCCAAAGAAATAGATTTGTCCAGATTTTACAATTACTATGTTTGTCAGAACTAGAATTTTATTTCCAATTAAATACTTGTTTCTTTTTTTTCAATTCATTATTATGAATATTCCTTAAAACTTCTGAACAATGGTAAAAACTCATAAAACATCCTCTTTTAAAAATTCGAGGTCTAAGGCAAAAGAAAGAGGAGTGTAACTCTTAGATTTATCACCTGACAGTTTTTGTTCATCATTTATAATTCAAAGTTAATCACATTGATACAACTGTATATTTTCCTAACATTTCAAACTTTTTTTTTTACACCCATTTAAAATTTTGTGTCAAAATCTGGAAACTCCGTTCAATAAAAATATGTTTTTAAGACTTAAACATTGAAATTATTAACTAAAAATAATAGATTCAACAATCTGTGATGTTGAAAAAGTATTCGTTAAAATTTTACGAAAAGCATAAATATGCCGAAATATCACATAAAATTATTTTTTAAAAAAATATATCAAATTCCTATACAAATTTATGTTAGTACGTTCATATTATGTTAATTCATATGTTAGTATTTAGTACATTCATTGTTTACGGAGGGAAAAAAAAACCCCACAGATTTTTGATTGAGACACACTTTGATAAAAAGATTCTCAAAATTAAATTGTGTTCATAAATTTAAAAAAAAAATGGGATATGTAATTCTCAAGAAATTAAACATGGAATATCTCGGCAACAAAAAAAGAAAAATAATTAAAACTAAATAGCTTCAAATAGAAAAAAAATTTCGAAAAAAAGAAGCAATGTCTCATTACAGAATTTTATTGGGATCAAAATTGTCGACATGTATCTAGATCAGTTTTTACTTCCCAGGCTCATTCGTTTTCCCTTCGGTTATTCCTGGGAAAATGTTGTGACTCAAATCATAACGAACGAAGATTTATTTTGGCGCCGTTTCCTGACGTCATCACCGACCGCCAATTAAATCGCTCTGATTAAAAGTCGTCTGCTAGATTTGCGAGTTTCCACATTCGTTTCATTTAATTTCTTCCTTTTGTAATTCTGTGGCTCGGCCGCTGGTAGAATTAACTTCTTGGAACACTTTCTTCCTTTTTTTTCGGAGGGGGGTTCTGAGGATGATTAAAACGGATGAGAAACAATTTTCTTTGTTTCTCCTTTTCGGCGTTTTTGTTGACGTCATCTCCTCCCTCCTCTCGCTATGCCGTAACTCGCTTAACTGTGATGTGTGCGTCATTCTTCGCAAATGTTCGCTTGTTAGGGAAACAAATAAATTTGTCGTTTAATTTGCGGATCCATGTTATACTCTCCTTTTGTTAAGGGCTGCCGTACGGAATACCGATGGAGCTGATTTCGTAAGCAGGGTTGCCTAGGTTGCAAGAAATCACGGAAACCGATACAGTAAGCTCACCTCTTAAAAAACTTTTTTTTTTTGTGAGTGTGTGTGTGTGTGTGTTTTACGCTTATCGACTGCCATAACACGAAACAAATAAACTAATGATAATTTCTATACTTTAATAACCACGAATATACAATCTTTATTACCTTAATGTCAGTACATTTTAGTGTTTACTAAATATTAAGTGAAAACTGATAGCGAAAATCGTGACAATTAATGCTACACTCTTAAAAAAGCTAAGTCTCATCAACAGAGTTTATGAGAAATCCCCTTGTATCGTAAGATTTGTGGTCAGATTTTGAAAATAATTGTGATAGTAAAAATTCTGTTATAGCCGGTTTAGTTTGTAACTAATTTAATTTATTCGATTACAAACCAAATTCTTATGTATGTTTCATGCTTCTATACGTAATGAAATTTGTTTGAGACTCATTATTAAAACAGCATAATAATGAAAATCAAATTAAGCATAAAACAACATGACAAAAATGTCGTCATTACTTCCGCAATTTTAAAATCCAAAAGTAATTTCAATACCATAAACCATATTCAAGCTGTACCTTTATTGCGTAAAGCTGGGGGGGGGGGGGGGGGAATCACTCTTTTCTCTGTCCAGATAAATCTTTTACGGAAAGATTCTTTTTTTTTTTTAATCAATAGGATAGCTTAAAAAATGAGTTTCAAAATTCTAAAAATTCGTGATTTTACATTGAAATTTAAGAATAATTTTGTAACTCTAGACTTTTAATTAAATTTATAATTTGTGCTGTAAAATTATTATAAGCTCAAATAATTAAGTTTTTAACTCCTCTAACGTGCAAGAAAAAATGTTCAATTATATGAAGAATACCTCACCGTGTGAAAAACTTGTGCAAATAAGTTATTTTGCTCTCATTCTTTTCTTGCCACTTGTTTTCTGAAACCCATTTTATATATATATATACATATATATATATATATATATATATATATATATATTTCGAAGAAAAATGATGAATTGATTAAATTTATAAATTTTTGGAAAGCTTTTTATCAAGATATATCATTTAAATTGTTGAAACGTGATTTTTGCAAATATTCCTTTTAAATATGAAACTATAGTGCCTGGTTTTGAAAGTATTTCTGAACAGACGCAACTCTGAGGTGTTATCGTTTGTTACTGATCTCATGCAACGTTTTAAAGGGTTGCGGATGATTAGAGATTGTTAAAAGTTCCAATTATAAATGCATTGCCATTCTCATTCTCTTTGAACTGAAGTTATCTAATTTATTTTTCTTAAACCTGATACATCTTCAAAATTGCATGCCAGAAATCAAATACCAGGTAGATGCTCCGAGCAAAAGTTAAAAAAAAAAACCTTTATCATTTTCCGGTACACCCTCCAGACGATCGCCAGCTTTTCATTACCGATTATCAACGGATTCAATCAGCAGATCCACTTAGGACTCTTGTTGCACCCTCCCCCCGGTATAAACTTCCCGAAACTCAACCTCCCCCTACTCTCTTGCTGCCCACCATTAAACGGGGTACCCGACCGAAAAATTGGCGGGCCGCTACCCGTCCGAAGAGACGGGACTTGTTAGAAGGGGTGGCCACGTGTCCTACAACCTCCCGCCGAACAGAGTGAATGGAAATTTCACTAATCCGCCCTTATTCTCCGGATATAATGTAATATGTGTTACATTACGAGGAAGAACAGGCAGAATGTGGAAACTGTGACCGCTTTAACGAGGTGCCTCCGTGACTCACTGAGGTTAAATCACGTGATTTCGGAGGGAGATGATTTTTGTTTTCTTTGAGGAAAGCATATGTGGGATGATTTATCAGTTGTTTCTATTTATTTGTGCCAGTAAGCGATGTGGGGGACTATATTACGAAGAAGAGTTAACACGTTAAACTATTTAGAAATTATTATTATTATTTACGTCTGCTGATTGCACTCACATGCGTTATTTTAAACATACATTGTTCCGGAAAGCTACACTAGAACAATTGCAGGGACGAGGGGGGGGGATTGGACTATGGCCAATTGCTATGTGTTAGAACCTGGTCAGATAAGGAACTAGATATGTTCCTTGCTCTGGACTATGAATCAAATTCATATAGTTTTAAATGTGCATCAGAAAACAAAAATATGGGCATACCGAATATAGCCTACAAAGTTCTAGCTCAGTACACAGATTCAGTTGGTCTTGTGCGGTACAACTTTATTCTAGGTCCAAACTCAAGGACTTGTGCTTAGATTGGACCAAAAATCAAATTAATATAGGGGTAACTAGAAATAGTTGTTAAACTTTTATTTTATTAATTTTTTTAAAGAATCGATTGCAAGTATGTTTACGAAACACTTTTTAGAACTTATTCCAGTTATTAAAGATCTATAATATATTTTTTAAATAATTGGATAATGATTATTCAACTATATTAACAATTTTATACACACATATATATTGCAGCACCTTTCCCACAATGGAGTATATTGTTACATTACATGGCGCTATTTGTTACATACCTTATGTTAACAATACACACAAATATAATATTTTTGTGTTTTCATTTATTTTGTAAGCTTTATGGAACAACAATAAGTTTACGAAGTTTATTCATAATGCACTTGTTTCATAAATTATTCTGATAAGCGATCTTCATTTAATGTGTGAATGAGTTTTTACAAATACGTAGTTTGTAAAATGGGTTCTATGGTTGTGAACCTATTCCAATTAATTGCGACATTGAAGCTAGCCTGAATTGTAAGATTGATTCAAAAAAACTCTATGCAGTATCTATTGCTGTCTTCATCCAAAAATGATTGATGAGCACTCCTTTTCCTTCGTTTATTTGTTTATGTTAATCCCCCCCTTACCCCCTTTCTTTCTTTCTTTTTTTTTTTTCAGTGCTTTATGGTTTTCTCTTAATAGTGTGTCACTTTGCAACTAAGGGTTGCAAGATATTCTTTTTGTCGGTAAATTTGTTAAAATGACACTTATTATTAGCTTCCGCTTTAATCACTTTCGTATTACCGCTTCAGGAAATGGGCTCACACGAATCTCTTCTCTCCCCATTTGTGGAAGAAGAGAGACCTGTGAACTTGCTTATGGTGCAGAAGGGTTTCCTTTCGACATGAAAGGAGATCCTTCTGTTTTTGCATCATTGTTTCGCGCTTCTTCTGTGGCATTTCATTCCATGGGGAATCTTTTGGCTGCGAGCGATCAGCAGTGGCCGATGTCTAAAAGTCTCCATCATCAAAAATGTCCTAATTAAATGGCCTAATTTCAGTTGCGAAGAAACTTGCCATAAACTTCTAGAGCGTTTTAGCATTTAGTAGGGCCTATTTCACTGTAGAAGAAATATCATACGCGGATAGAGTCTTTACAGTCTTTACAGTCGCGGATAGAGTCTTTAGAGTCTTATTCCTCACTCAGGCAATTGACATTTTGAAAGGTCCAAGCACAGACAGACTCATGTTATGTGTAGGTGATCTTTTATGTTTCTTATCAAAAGAATCCACCATATTTTTGATGGGATCCAATATTTGTAAATCAAGATGGCACAGATGATTGTTCAGAAGATGTATGATTTTGGTATATTTGAAAAAATATCTCGTGAGACATTAAAAATTTTGATGTAATATCTGCAAAAATTTATTCAGTAAACCTGCACTTTTTTCAGGTTTTGTTTAAAAGGAAGTATATTTTTAAAAGTTTTCTACTAAAGAAAAGAGCAACTCAGAGAAGAAAAGAGATGCCATTGTCTCTGACAGCAAGAACCATTCTTAACAAAATGCTTTAATTTGCTTACGTTAAAACTTCATTCTCTTTGGGTTCTATTTTGGGGAGAGGGGAGGGATTCTAAACCTTTGTCAGTGCAGTCTCGTCAAAGTTGCAAATACCTTGATTCTGGATTTTGAATCAGCTAAATACTAGTTTTTGCCGAGTTTCTTAAAGATCTATTCAAGTTTTCAGCCTGATGCATGCTTCATAAGACTAATGATTTATTCATTCCAAAAGCTGACAGCCGGTCACTTCAAGAGCTTTCCCTTTCAGTCTAGTTCATTGGGATTTTTATTTGATTTTTTAGTTACGGACTGATTTGCCAAAGTTTATGGTTATTTAGTCGAAAGAACATAACATATTTTTGAAGTACTCGCTATATGTTATAATAAAACTCTGTTTCCTGTTCACTTGCTGAAATCTGTCGGTATTTTTTACAGACAGTGTCAAATACAATTTATTGTGGATATGACATAAAAACAGTTTATTCAAAGTAATTTATATGCAGAATTTCCCAAAAATATTTTTAAAAATTAACAGAATGTATTTATATCATGTATTTAATTAAATTTTAATTCATTTAATCATCGTTACAATTTTTGAATTAGAAAAGGATGTTGATTAAAAATTGCAACTTATTATTAACAGCACCTCCTACTTTACTGCAAAATTTTTGAATTGTCGTGAAATTAATTTCACGACAATCAGCCACCAATTATGTACTAAGCAATCACCTATCACAAATGAAAAATCAGTTCAGTTATCACTTCTTCATCAGTCTTTAGAATTATTCCTTTTGCGAATCCGTCCCTGACCCTCTTTCTTTTATATACTGGTGTGCAAAACTTAAGCAACAATGCAAATTTTAAGCAGATAGCCATGAAATTGCAGAAAAGGAGTTTTTGCGATCAGTACAATGAACACGTAATTCAAGAGAAAGGTCATGCGTATGCAAATATCAGGAACTAAACGTCACAGGCGACGTGAGCGTACGCAAAACACGTGCGGAAGGCGCGCGCAACTCAACACTATAATAAAAGGAAGAACGGAGACGCAATTAAAGACATTCGCTGCAAGTGCACGTGAACTAATTCATGAAATATGGCTAGCAGAAATCACCTGGACGATTTTACACGTGGAAGAATGATCGGAAAGCTAGAGGAGGGACGCAGTGTGACCAGTGTAGCTGAAGAGTTCGGAATCAACAAAAGTGTCGTTTCGCGCGCTTGGAAAGCCTTCCAAATCACAGGTACAAATGTGAGAAAGGTTGGGGGCGGCCGCCCCAGGAAAACAAATGCAGTGGATGACCGATATATCGTCCTACAGGCGAAAAGAACCCGAAACCAGTCAGCAAGCGCCATTGCTCAGCAACTGTGTGCAGCAACGGGGCGACAAGTGTCGCGTTTTACTGTGTCCAAACACCTTCACAAAGGTGGCCTATTCGCCCGCCGTCCTTAACGCTGCATCCCTTTGACAATTTCCCACCGGCGGCACCGTTTAGAGTGGTGCAGGGAGCATAAAAACTGGACATCTCATCAATGGAGTCGTGTCCTCTTTACAGATGAGAGTCGTTTTAGTGCCACAAGCGATTCCCAACGCCAGTTGATTTGGAGAGAGGTCGGGACACGGTTTCATCCCAGTAACATCACGGAAAGAGACCGTTTCGGTGGTCCTGGAGTTGTCATATGGGGAGGCATTATGATGAACGGGCGGACTGAGCTCCATGTTTTCGACAGAGGTTCTGTAACTGGAGATCGCTATTGTCAGGAGGTGATCCTTCCCCATGTGCGTCTGTTCCGAGGTGCCATTGGATCAGACTTCGTTTTTATGGATGACAATGTACGGCCACACAGGACACATGCTGTTGAGGAGCTCCTGGAAAGTGAAGATATCACTCGAATGGATTGGCTGGCGTGCTCCCCTGATTTAAATCCGATAGAGCATGTGTGGGATGCTTTGGGAAGACGCCTTGCGGCACGATTACATCCTCCTGGGAACACCCGACAACTTAAACAGATGCTGATTGAGGAATGGGCACTCTTACCTCAAGAACTGTTGGGCAATCTGGTGCTGAGTATGGGGAGACGAGGCGAAGCAACCATTGCAGTAAGGGGTGGGCATATCCCATACTAAGGAACATCTGCTTGCTGTTCTTCCTCTTGGACAGACAATCATGTGTAACGATACTATGAGTTCAATAAAGCCTTTTTTTGTTTGATTCCATACTGTATGCATTGTATTCATTTCTGCGCAACTATGCTTTCGTCATTCTTTCAGAACAAAATGCTGTATCTCATTTCTGAATTTCATGTCTCTCAGATGATTTCTCGTCAAGTTATGGCAAAAAACATACCTGTTGCTTAAGTTTTGCACACCAGTGTAGTTTCTCGCATCAATTTTAAAAGGAAAATGTATATTATAAGATTAAACGTATTCGGAGGAAGTTGTTACACTATAATTATTCCCAACGAGATGGCAACAAGCTGCCCCCTGTGGCGCCATTTTATATCTTGATATTTGTGAGTGAAGCCCTTTAAAATCTTGATATATGAAGGAAAAAAATATTGATCGTAAGACAAAAAATTCTACACGTCCCGTAATATATTCCTTTCATATTCAATGAAAAGATTCGCAAAATTTAAAACCAAAGAAATGAACAATGTTTAGGCACTTGATTAAATATTGTTTCAGTTAATGTTTCTTTGATCGCTTGACCTCAGGTCTATTGTTGAGAAGACAACCGAGGACCTATAAAATATTTTTTTTTCAAGATATCAATTTAAATTTTGCAGGAATTAAAAAGAATGCTATAAAAATGACATGCAAGATATTTGTTTACTTTTAAATTATGGATATCAATAAAATATTTTAATAACATCTAATAGCCTCTATGATAAATGTCCTCTGCGATCTAAAATGACTGGAAAATAGTACATTTTTTTTATTGGTTACTCTATTTTTATACAATTGATTAAAATGTGTGGTAGAGAAAAAAGCTTCACAATGAATGCACCTAATAAAGTGAAAGTATTGATTTTGGGGGGAAAATATGATACATACTTGATAAATACATGATGATACATGATGATAAATACATACTTGATGAGAAAGGAAATAACTATAAAATATTTACTGTATATAATAACTATAATAAACCTTAACAATAAAATATGTTTTCTATATGTATACCAAAATTTCTTCTCTACAATTTGTTTTATACTTATATAGCATTTTGGGCAATTTGGAGGGAAAAAATGAAACTCATAAATTCTAAAATCTTTATTTTTCTTGATGTGAGAAAACAGCCTGTTTTTAATTGAAATTTTGTTATATGGTGAATTCAATAAATAAAATGCTTGAAATGTAATTTTCTTTATGTGATTAAGACATGCATTTACAGCATAACATTTATATTTCTGTTGTATAACCAAAGCATACGCAATTTTATAATTATGACAATCATTTTTCAAGTTATCTTATTGCTGTAATTGTTGGTCACAAAAAGGTTTGAATATTATTATTAAAAAAAAAATAACGAAATTGATTAGTACAGACCCATTTCGCATCACCACTTTTAAATCGACGAATCCAAAACCGATAATTGGGATATGACGGAGCAGCACCGCCATAAGTTTCTAAAAGTGTCTGATGGGCTTCGGCAGCAGATTTCTTCAAATCAAATTTTTTTAAAAAAAGCAATGGATGTCGAAAATGCAATTTGATGCCTTGCATGATTGGAGTTTTTATACACTGAATAACTCAATCATATTAAACGGAAAACTTTCAAAATGATAACACTAAAATAATAGTAAATTGGTAAAACCAAAACCATTGTCGTTTATATAGATACTTCGAATATTTACCAATAGATGTCGCTGATCAAAATACATGCAAGTACCTAATAGAATGATTATCTGTCGACGGATATTGGTGGCATAGTGACAAATACCTTGCGCTGGTCATTCTCCCCAAAGAAATTTAGTTGCCTCGGCATACAAAATCATCTTCCCTCGGACGTGCATGTGCTTGGAAGATTTCTTTCCCTAACCAAATTCAACATTCCGGATGGGCATTAAAGCGCTTTCAAGATGTCACGAACTCAATTTATCTTGATAAAATGAATGTCCTCAATTCGCTCAAAATATTTCCTTATGTTTCTTTTGAGAATCGTTAGTTATGAGTTCTTCAACTAGTGATACGTCAACCGCTTATCTGTATTAATTTTTAAAACATTTCGTAATTGCATTGCAGTGATAGCAATTAGCACAATGATAACAGTAACTAAGGCAATAAAAAATATTGTGGTAAAAAAATGTAATTTTTTTTTTAAATTTGTGAAAATTTTAGAAATAATTGGACGAAAATAAACGTAGGTTAGCTGAAAAGCTGAATTCTTTCTTTGCTTTGCTTTATTATTACTATTATTGTTTTCCTTTTAAAATGATTTTAAATGCTAAACAATAAAATACACTGAAAATGCTGAAAAAATAATTAATATTCCAATTATTTTTAATTAATTAATTTTTAAAAATTAAAAAAAAATTCTTAGGGAGCACGTTATCCAAGAGGTAACAATGAGCCACATCTGGTAGCGTAGTGTTCAACAGTTTATTTTTGCAGCCTGAATGTCGCATATCGCAATCAGGAACCAGCCTGCAAATATTATCCGAAGAAGCTGGAAGAATCGCTACGCATTTCGCTCTCAGCTATCACCAACAATCGTGTGAAACGATCCAATAAATCCAGATTCAAGAAATTCAAATCCATTTTGACAGCGAGCGAATCACCGCGGACGAATCATTTTAAAGCCTCGTCTGCTTTCCCACCATCTGTGGGCATGCGGGTAGCGCATGGTCTTTTGTTTAGGATTGCGAAACGGTGATGGAGGAGACACGCGGTCCTTTGTGGCTAATAAATTGGAGTTTAAGTTATGAAAACCTTGATTTTCATTTAGAAAGCAGGCAGACGGGAAGTTTTTTTACTTCCTTGAAAAGGATTGTTTTACTACAACACATTTCAAAGGGAATGTTGTGTTCAAAGCAAGCGTTTATTCCGTTCCATGGATTGGTTAATTAATTATTTCTCTGGCAGTCAAGGATACGATTTTGAAGCACGTCCGTGAACTTACTGAAAGTGGAGAAGATTTCTTTAATATTTCAAAATTATCATTAACTAGCCGCCTTTGGCGACCAGCCGATTCACCAATCTTAATGTTCGTTAAAATTTTAATAATTAAATATTTTATGCAATTCCTACTTTAATATCTTCATCAAAATATTTTAAAACTTCAAATTTTGATAGCTATATAATGCACTCATAATATTATAAAGGAATTCAGTTATAACGAAATATGTATCTCTCTAATTTTCTGTTAGCTCTCGGAGAATTTATACTTTAAATTAAAGTGGAAAAGATTAATCTGAAATTAATATAATAATATTTTTTACTAAAATAAAGTACTTTTTTGTAATATGATTGCTGAAAACAGAGTCACTGAGCATTTAAACTTTATGGGCACTAAAGAATATCTTTCTTAATTTATGTAATATTTCAAGAATTTGTCAACAAACTTTTCTCAGATTCATCATGAACAGATCGATTAATTAACAATGTTTAGTTTTAAATGCATCAAACACTAAAAAAATAAACAGAATCGTTTGAAAACAGGTTAAAAAACGATGTACTTAAAACTATAAGCTTAAAACTATAAGCATATACAAAAAATATATAACTAACATAAATATAATTTAATTACAAAAGCATGCAACTAATCTAAAAATAATTTAAATCAATTCCACATCCGTTGATAATATTGTCAACAATCAGAACACAATGCGCATGCGTGAATTTTCAACGCCAGTTATGGTAAAGCAAATGCGTGAATTTCTCTACGCCAGTTGGGGTAATGCTATGCAGATTAGAAATTTTTAATTTCCTTTTTTCTGTTTTATTTTAAATCAAAAGTATTTCAGAATGAATCTGAAAGATCGATTAATTAACAATGTTTAATTTTAAATGCATCAAACATTAAGAAAATAAACAGAATCGTTTGAAATAATCGGCCGAAAAATCTTAAGCCTAACTTGATTAGCGTGGGAAAAAAATCTGAAACATTATTCATTTGTCGGTGGGGAAATGAAAAGATTTTTTTAGCGGGAAAATTAATCTTTAATTAATTATTAAAATTCTAATTAAAAATTCAAAAAAGGGACCCCAGGTGCACATTCCCGACCTCCAAGGTATACATGTACCAAATTTGGTAGCTGTAGGTCAAACGGTCTGGCCTGTAGAGCGACGACACACACACACGCACACACAAACACATTGAGCTTTATATAAGTATAGATAGACTAGCTGACCCGACAAACGTTGTTTTGCCATATAAATTATTTCTAGAGAATATTTTGGTTGTTAATTAAAAAATAAATAATGTATTGCAAGTGTGTGGGGATGGGATCTATGACAGAAACGGGAATGGAGCCCTGTAGACGATGATCGCCGATAAAAAAAAATACCAACCATTCATTTTCTCAATACAATGTATTTCATTAATGTAATGAACATATACATTGTTTGATTTATTAAAAGTTAAACGTAAAGGGAAAAAAATAATATATTTTTTATCCTAAAATATGAAAATGAAATAAAGAAAATCAATATTCATTTCGAAGAGCAATTGAGTGTACGATAATTTTAGTCAGTCCGACTTTAGCCAACACAAATAAGCTCGATGGTTTGCCCAAGCGAGAACATGCCACGTATAATTGTCCGTGTGAAAAACATGGTGTGTCCAAATCTAAGCCGCAGTCAGACATCGTTTGGCCTTGCGATTGTCATTGCGAATGCCATTCTAATAGGAAATAGAACGCTTTCGAATTCAATTGACACGTCTGTGAGAATCACTGGAATTCGTGGCAACAAAACATTTTCGACTCGGAATTTGCCATTCAAAATGATGGCTTTGATAACGTTTTTCATCAATTTTTAAATGATCAATCGCGTGCCATTGCACAGCCGTGGTGGGTTCAAATTCCGAAGTAAAATAACCGGAGATCCAACTTTTAGTCGTAGAAGGTGTGGTGACATGCCTGGCAAATCCAGTGAGTTCAAAAGCTCTCTTGGATAATTTACAGCTTCGTTAGCATCGCAAACTGTATCGATCGATTTGTATGATACCAAGTCGCCTGGAAGCGAGTTCTGTATCTTGAAGTTTAAATCTTCTACGTTCCCATTTTTTGCTGCCAAAATGGCTCTTTCTGCCAGCCACGCAGGATTTATGTATTGCGTGCGTGCATCGGGAAATATGCGGTCAATGAGAGCATTTTACGAATCAACGACAGTGCAGAAATGAGTGGGCAATTTTATGGATCCAGTATTTTCATAGACAGCAACTTTTCCATCGCCGATACCTAACAATTGGTCCGAGAATGTGTCAGCAGATGGATCTTGTAGTATTTGGATGCTCGTGTTTATTTTTAGCTGGACGCTTTCAACATTACGCCATAGTGGCGATGATTTCAAGCAAACGTTGATCTCATTAGCATACGGTGAACGTGGATAGGAACACCCTAATTACCTGGCGTTATGAAATATGCTTTACGACCTATTCTCATATTTACCAAATACACATAAAAAATTTCCTAAAAATCGGTCGAACCGTTTCGGAGGAGTATGAACACAAGCACCGTGACACGAGATTTTTATATATTAGATTAAAGATCGCCGAAATTATGCGGTAGAAATTCCAATTAAAATGATGCGAAACTTTTCAAATAAAATATGAATGTACTTTTCAAAAATTGATTATCACTCCACACAGTGTTTCTTAAATGGGCGTGATTTTACAATTGGTATTAACTTGTAAGGTGGAACTATTCTCTTTTTGAAAATTTTAGTTATAATTTTAATTAGTTAGAGATTTTGCTCTTTCTTCATAATGATTTCCGAAAAATGATATTTATTGCCCTTATATAAGGGTACTAATGATATCAATTTTTATGGCGCACAGTTTTCATTTTTTAATTAATATTTAATAATATTTTAAGCCTATTCTACAACAGCCTATTTCATTGTTGAAACAAAGCTCCAATCGTTGTTACCAATATCCCATCCTTTGTTACATATTAATGTATGAATATTCACTTTAATATTTCGTATTGAGTAATTTTCTGTTCAAGAAATGCTTTTAGTGTGGATTTACACTCGGCCAATAGGCAGCGCATGCGTTGAATGGCTGAAAAGTGCTGTTCAATTCATAGCAAGTATTTGTCCCGATGGAACAACAACATGCCACTGTAATTTTTTTTTTTTACTGCCCATACGTTTGTAGGATTTGGCGTGAAAAAAATGATCACTTGTCATAGATTAATTCCGACATTTTTTACTCTTTGTTCTTTCTGATGCAAAGTTGTGTGTGTGTGTGTTTCATTTTATTTGCCTTTTTTTTCTATAATATTCCAAATGTAGGTACGTTTATCTTTTTGAAGGAGAGTCTAAGAGAATACAAGTAGCATTCAGGACATAACATTGCATTTTGACCCTTTTAACCATTCAGCTTAAAATGAAATGATGTAAATGTTCTCATGGTTATCTCAGGGGTGGACAGACTTTTCTAGGATACGGGTTACTTATATTTTTTTCAAGGTGTCATGGTCCCCCCCCCGCAGTGGTTTAGGTGTGGTGATGTATTAAAAAAGGTCTACTATATTTATTATAACTTAATAATAAATACGGAATATGTACTTACCTACATAATTACAAACATAAAAATAATAACTACAATCATAATAATAATATCAAATGATGTATTTAATATGAAACAATTCGAAATACATTAAAATATAAATTGTTTTCGTCTCGTCGTTTTAGTTTTGTCTCGTCTTCGTAAATTTAGATCTCGTAGTTATAATTAGCAGAAGATTTAGTCCGCGTACTGTCCGCCAGTCTTGCATATTTCTGCACATAATAACTGACTGCTAATTGGCCACTGGATTCTAAGGGCCGCTTGTGAGACGGAAACGATATGTTGTCTTAATAATTATATTCATCTTTGAAAGTGCAGATTCACACAGGTAGGTAGTAGAGCCAAAGAACGGTGTTAAATGATATGCAACTTCTTTTTTAAAAACAGGATACTTTTCTTCGCCCATTAAATTCCAAAAGTTATTCTCAAGTTCTGAGCTAAGTGCTTTTAAAATTATGTCATTTTGAAGAAGAAAAACTTCGTTTCCTTCAAGGTATACAGAGAATATATAATTTATGTTATATCGGTGTTCCATAAATAGGTTTCTTTTAGCGCCTTAGGTCTTCTTAAATACGATCATCCCAAAATGTCTTGGTGATCTACCGATCTATCGCGATCGACTTAATGCCCACCTTTGTATTATCTTCAAAGCTCCCAGATAGGAAGGTGCCAGGGATAAATATATATATATATACCCCCTTCCCTTGTCTTCCAGTTGTTACATCACCGTTCTTATAGCAAGCGAATTAAGAAAATGAAACATTGTACAACGCACATTTAGAGGATTCTGAATTATAGCGAAGCTGTTGCTCGAAAAACATGGCAGAACGAGGAACACATATGAATACAATTTAATTTAAGTATTCAAATAGACACACCTTTCTCGCATTGCTACTCATACAACTATACTGTTTGGCTATTGTAAATTTGTATTCCATTAAATCTATGTCGTATATTTAATACGGTATATTTGCTTTTTTTCACTGCTTTCGCCGGCAAATAGCCCATGTAACGCCCTTTTCCTTGAGTTTCGGACCTCATGTTTTTTTTTTGTTTTGTTTTTTTTTAAATCAAAAAAGACCCTTCTGTGTATTTGATTTAAATTTAAAATCTATTTATGAGGCATCTTGTAAAATACAAAGAGGGCCGCGGTGGCCTGGTGGTAAGGTCTGGGCTTCGGAACCGGAGGGATTCAGGTTCGTAACCCGATTCCACCGAAGAGCCGTCGTGTAAGGGGGTCTGTTGCACGTTAAATCCGTCATGACCAAACGTCCTCCCGCTGGTGTGGTGTGGAGAGGAGGATGCCAACTCAGGTGTCCTCCTGGTCATCTGACCGCGGTTCAAAATGACGAGGTCCGTCCCAAAATAGCCCTAGTGTTGCTTCAAACGGGACGTTAATATAAATAAACTAAACTAAAATACAGAAGGACTGAAGTTGATTTAAATTTTATGAAAAACTATACATACATTGGATTCCTAAAAGAAAGGCAAAAATTCTTCAAAATTTATTTGGTTTTCATTGAAAAAGGATCGATATTATATATTTTGTCATCAATGGACATATTTTGATTCCTTTGCTATATCCATAGTACTGCGATGTCACAAAACGATGATTCCATGTCCTATTTAAGAATTCAAAGAGATATTTTCTAGAAACTATTGTAAAAGTATTTAGAAAAATTCGTTTCTCTATTATGGTTTTTTTTACATATAAACAAACGAAAAAGAAAAAAAAACCAAACAGTAGAATGTTCCGTCATGTGGTGTGCACATAGCATTGCAAAGCAAGATGAATAAATTCGGTTCCTGACGAAGTTTTTGTTATTTATGAAAACTTAAAATTGACATCGGCTATCAGGTAAACAGAGAAAGGAAGACAGTATTATTTTTAATTGTTTTTATTTAGTGAAAGCATGAAAGACTAGAAGAAATAAGTTAAAAAACTGTTTAAACCGCGTCATTAATAAGATTTTTTTTTTTTTGAAGATCAAAACAAAACGTATACTAGAGTGAGGCTCAAAAAATAGTAAGAGAAGGCTCACAAGTCTTTGCGGACATCAGAAGAAACAAAAATGCCATCACATAAAAATTAAAAAATGTTCTAAATGAGATGATGATTTTCCTATCTTTAAAAATCTATGAAAATAGAAGGGCAGGAAAACATTTACAACTCATTTCAAAGAGCAAAATAAACGATATCTTCTGTACCTTATGTTAGATGAGCCATGTATAATATAAGGTAAAGAAGTAGATGAATGTTTGTAAATTCACGGTATTTAAATAAAGTAATGTTCATTCTTTTCCTGAGTTTTTTTAATTATTATTATTATTAGAGAGAGATTTGATAAAGGCATTTTTAAAAACTTTTATTCTTTGCTATCCGTTTCAGATGAACAGTTTGGTTGTTGCGAATATTAATACCCTAGGAATACAATACATCTCTTACGCATAACTTGATGTTTATGATTTCCTCTATGAAATATCTCTTAAATCAAATTCTGACACATTTAAAGACGTGTTGTTTGAATAATTCTACATCTGTACACACGATCCCCCTAACAGAGTCGAGTTTCAAGATATCAAATGGTTATTAACAACTTAAAGGTCTGGGTAATCTCTTTCAAGCTGCACTTCTTTCAATAAAGTCATTTCCCTTTCTGATTCTTCGTGTAAACTGCCCAAATAATGGAAGTATCTTTCTTTCGTATTCTTCAACAGTGGGAAAAAAATCACGTGAATAAATAGGTGATGGAACAATGAAAACGATTTGAATTTCAATTCAACAATAAGATCTACTGTTAAAAATGAGACCAATTTTTTTAATAGTTCAATTTCAGAAATAAAATGACGTGAAAAATAAATTTATTATAAAGATAACTTTGAATTTCAAAATAGTGTAAAAAATGCTATGATAAAATAATTTTTCAAACGCCAACTCTGGAAAACATCAGAAATTCGCTTTTTTTTATTAATCAGATTTCTAATTTTTAATGATTAAAAGTTTTAATAAAATGGCTTTGAGGTAGGTATTCTTATAGTCTAAAATATATTCTTGTCAAACACATTTGTTAGCTCTGAATGGGACAATCTGTTCAAGTGGCCACTAACACCCATAATCACACACATTCTCTTTTATAGTAAGTAGAAAAGAAATTATTAATTCTAATTGAACATTTCATATACATATTTTTATTAACTGTCTAAGAAAAACGCAAATAAATCATCTAAGGGGGAATTTCACATCATATACATTTAACAATATATATATATATATATATATATATATATA
>JAPMOR010063801.1:231000-278975 GCA_026543865.1 Argiope aurantia
AAGAAGATATCTATATATATATATGTATATATATATATAGATATATATATATATATATATATAGATATATATATATATATATACAAAAGTATTAAAATCAAGTTAATAGGAAAATCAAATAAACCAAATAAAAATTAAACCAAATAAAAAAGAATCCTGCCTGAAGACTTTTTCAAGGTTTACCCTCAGGCAGGGATTAAAAAAGAAAAGGGATTTTTTTCTGTGAAGGAAATGCAGACAAGAAAGTCTAATAATGATTCCTCGTGACCCGAAAGTCCCCTGAAATTAGGTCGAAGAGATATACCATTTTAACAGAAAGGAAAATACGAAACAACAAATTAGAAGAAAATAACCACTAATAAGAAAAATACAATAACAAAAATAACAATAAAAACAAAAATACCATAAAAAAGTTATTAAAACATTAAAGAAAAACAAAAAGGTAAGAACATACCATCAGCAGTCAAGGAAATTTTAAGCTATCGATTGTGATTCCCGCTTTTTAAAAACACAAAGCTAACGGTAATTTAGGTAAAATGTAGGCTCTCATAACCCCTGAATCCCTGCCTGAGGGTGACCCTTGAAAAAGTCTTCAGGCCGGATTCTTTTTTATATTTTTTTATTTGGTTTAATTTTTATTTGGTTTATTTGATTTTCCTATAACTTTATTTGAATACTTTTGTATCAGTTCATCTGTGTTTTAGAAGTAGCTGCATTTGCGCTCTCTAAATACCATGAAGTGTTTTCCTGTTCCTTTTTGGTTTTAGTTTGAATAGGAAATAATTTTTAGTTGCGATTTCTTAACTGTTTTGTTTCGTTTTCTTTTTAGTTTAGTTTTCAAACTATTTCTTACTTTAGTTTGGTTATATATATATATATATATATATATATATATATATATAAGTAAACCAAGGTATTTATTGCTTAAATATATACTTAACTGTTTAAGGTATTTATCATTCCGAAAAATGGTTTATTGCTGTAATTTCATCAAAATGAATGCAAATATGCATAACGCAGTTTGCATGAAGTTTCTTATCTAATAAGGTTGGTACCATGAGAATAATTTGAAGTGCAGTAAAGCAAACGACCTAAATTCATCATTATTGGTTTATAGCTGTATCATGCATGTCTGGTCTTTCTGCTTTGATACATTATATTTTTAATGCATTTTAAATACTTAAAAAAAAGGAAAAAATTACTGGAAATGTTCCATGAAGAAATGTTAATATATTTTAATTATTCATTTGTCCTTATGTCTCTACAGATGCATTGACTGTTGCCTCTTTTATGAAGACAAACTATTTCACAAGCAAACATTATTCTATTTATTTTCTTTTATAACTAGAAAATTAAAGAAAGCTTGATATTTATTTTCTGTTCATCTTTTTTAGTGATATACATTCCATTTCATATGAGATGTCATATTCGTTATCGAACTTTAGACGCGTATTAGTTTCATTTGATAAACTGTTGTTCGTCCATTTCGCTTAGAATGGTTGCATTTGCTGTAATTTTCGTTTCTTAATAGAAATTCTTTAACATAATTTAATGAGATCGCATTTGCACTTCAGAAGTTTCAAATCAAAGAGTTTTATTTCTTCTTGTATTTCTCTCTTTACGATGCATGGCAGCCTGTAAAGCAATAAATTTCATCTAGAAATAAAGTACACGTTTCAGAAAATAGAATCGCCGCACATTTCCACTGATCAAAAACCATTTCCACCCTAATTTTATTAAGCGCCATTCGACACGTTCCCCGTGCAAACTCGCTCACCTCACCAAAAGATCAAAAACTCCTCTTCCTCCCAAGGAGACTACCCCTTTCTTCCATCTCCCCCCCCCCCATCCCATCCCATCGTCATCTCTCGTGCGAAGCAAGGAACCTGACTCGTCTTTCGCAATAACAATCTAATAACATTCCAGAATGCCCCAGCTTCCACGATTTGACGAAAATTTTCATTATAATTGGCAAAAGGGAGGCAGGCAGGGGCGCTTCCCTCATTACAGCCCCGGCTGCATAAACAATGACGCTGGAAGCTTCGTTAACGCCGTCTGCCTGTAATCTTACCTGAGCCCCAGCCGAGTCAGTAAACAGAGAGGTCCTTTAACGACGAACCGAGCATCGATTTTCCGGCGGTGCGCTAACGAAGTGCCCGAAACGTAATACCTTAATAGACGTCGTAAATTGAGGCACCGGGCCGCTTGCTTGGTGGTGCCCGCGCCTAAAATGCTCGGTGTCAGGTTGTTTGCTACACATTAGAAGGCAGCCGAGTTAACAACCAAACAAGCTCTTCGCTTCGCCTTCCACTCACTCGTTCCAGTAATTAGTTCGTCGCCATATTTGTTGCGAACGGATTTAACGACCGAAAAAAAGGAAGGGCCTCTCTCTCTCTCTCTCTCTCTCTCGAGCTGCCTGAAGGATGGAGAGGTTCGTTAGGGTTTCCTCGAGGAATTTCCAAACGATAAATAATTAATTAAGAAAAAGACGCAAAACTGTCGCATTGTTTCCAAAAGGGAGAGTAAGCTGGGAAAATAATAATAAAATATGTTTTTAAAAAATTATACATGTGCGAGAATTGGTGAGAAATGTTTATCAAAACGAATAAGCAACTATGACTTGGAAACTGGAAGTTTAACAAAACCAATGATGATAGCGCCTCTTACGTCTTTTAACGTTTCTTATTTCTTTCTGATATTCATTTCATTACAAGGCGATTTTTTGTGTGTAACATATAAAACATTAAGTCGACCACCAAGACATTTTGGGGTGACCGCCGTTACTAAAACCTAAAACACGCACACTAAAAGAAACGTATTTATGGGACATTGTACTCTCTTTATCTCTTGAGGTAAACGAGGTTTTTTTCCTACGAAAGGACATAATTTTAAAAGCACATTGTTCAGAACATAAGAATAACTTTTGGAATCTAAGGGACGTAACCTGATTTAAAAAAAAGTTGCATATCATTTAACACCGTTCTTTGATTCTACCTACTTTTGTGAATCTGCATTTTCAACGATGAATATAATTAAGACAACATATCGCTCCCTTCTTACAAGGCGACCAGATCCAGATTTAGAATCCAGTGCAAGATTAACAGTTAGTAATTATATACCGAGATATTAGTGGACAGTATATAACCAAAGTCTTCTACTTAACTATAATTACGAGAACTCATTTTAGAAAAAAATGATTTATTTTTAATGCATTTTGAATTGTTTGATATTAAATGCATCATTTGATATTATTATATCTATGGCTATTATTGCTATATTTGTATCTTGCTATTATTTATGTGTTTGTTCTCATGTAGGTTGAGTACATATGTCGCATTTATTATTAAATTGTAATAAATATTGTAAATCTTTTATTTTAGCTCGCCACACCTACGCCACTGGGTGGACCGCAACACCTTGAAAAGATTAGAAGTAGCTCGTACCCTGTAAAAGTCCGCCCACCCTTGATATAAAACCTAGTTCCAATAAGATAATTTATAGTCAGTAATATCTCAAGTTGACATTACAGACGAATAGCTAGCTGCATCGCCATAAAATGAATGCATCGCTTTAATACTTATTTGGGTTACTGATAAAACCCCATGAAATTAATATAAAGATTCATCAAAGAAAATATTGATTAATAACATTAAAAATTGAATTATGATCTTTCATATTAATTACTTTAAAATATATTTAGTTTTACTGTGCAGAATAACATGCATGGCTTTTCCGGCGTTGTCAACTTCAATTGCCATTGATTGTGAGACATCTCACTATAACTCATCTCAAACTATTTTTCTTCAACGTCCGTCAGTCTTTCAGTGGATATGGTGGATGTTGCTTTTGATATCAACCAAACAACTAAACGAGAGACACTTCATTACAATTATAAGAAATGTATTGACATAATAGAAAGCTCATAGAAACCATGATGCAAATTACGTATATTGGCTGGAGCTTGTAAGAATTCCTGTCGAAAGGCAGGACAACACGTTTCCATTCCGAATTTGAAAGTGGTTGATATTTGAAAGCATTTCTTCTAGGCAGAATTTTTATGAAATGATAAATCCCATCAGAGAAAGGAATGAAGTATAAGCAAGCAAGGGCATGATGTTAAAAATAGTTTTTTTTTTTTTTTTTTTTTTTTTTAAGAACTGTTTAAAAGTTGGAAAGTGTTTAGATTTTTATTGTTGTGAAACGAGAATAGGGAGAAATACTGAAAATTTCAAAGTGATTTGCTTCAAGTAAGGGCCTGTTCCTCGTTTAATAAGAAAATAGGTGAACAGGAAGAGAAGGAGAAAGATCAGTGATTGACCCCTTTGCGGCTAGAAGCCAGTTGCCTAGAAGGGGATGTCAGTTTGATGAATCTGTCAGTGTTTCGGACGGACTAAGCTATAGATAGCAGTCGGCCACAGCAAATCCTGTCGATACTGCTACGTTCACAGGGTGAAGGGGTGGTGTTGCACACAAGAAGAAAAAGCAAGCTAGTTTACATTTCCTATAACGATAAAATAACACAGGTTAACAGTTTAATCACCGATGGACGGAATTTACTACTTGTGAAGGAAACGAGGTACATTTTACATGCTTTTTAAAGCTCTTGTTGATATAAATGACAGTGCGGGCCATTCAAGTTTTATCAAACGGCCTCCTTGCTCGTAGGAGACTTTTCTTTCGATTATATTGGAAAGAGTGCATTCTTAATGCGAGGAAAAGTCTCTTTTTATTTTCTCTTAGACGAAATACAGAGAAGCGTTTCATTCAAAGATTTCATTATTTCATTTTCCCCTCTTCTTAAGCCTTTCCCAGTTCGAAAAATTCAATTTTGGAAAATTTATCTCCGTTTATCTGCTCATTTGTCTGTCTGGGATCAAAGGCAATTCAAAAACGCATTGATCTGTACGTATGTAATTTGGTCTTTAAATAAAATTTGTAGATTTCTATCCAATTTTGAATGAAATTCAGCAGCAGGATATTCGTCTGTTCTGCTGTCCGAATATAACTTAGCATGGTGTCTACAAAAAGAAGAGAGCTGTATGGATGAAATTCGGTAAGCAGGCTTAACATTTACAACTTATACTCATATCCGATTTTGAGTCAAATCCAAAAAGGATTGAACGTCTAACTATCTGTATTTTCGGAAGCATGCAAACGCGATCACAACGACTTAAAGGCATCAAATTTGGTACATGATTTTTGATTACAATTGTAATTTTGAGTCAAATTTTGGTTTTACTTGGTTGGGATAAAACGGTCCTAAAACACAAATTCGCCTTTATTAAAAAATATGTGAGAAAGTTTTGGGAAGACCACACCCGCTAGATTTTATTTGAATTATGAAATTATTGTTGTTGTCGGTCATCCCACTTGACTATCCAAATTCATGAAGATGTCGGAGTACAAGAACAGCTTCTGTGCATCAAAGTAACCTGAGGTCACTTGAGATAAATATCAGACTTCAGTTCGAGTATATGGGGGTAAAATGCCTACCGGGAGGGAATCAACTCTTTCTGAAAAAAAAAAATCTACGCGCATTTATATTTTGCTTGTTGGAAATCTCCAACAGCTAGTCTGTCTATAGTGAGCAATATTAATTCTAAAATTAAAGCAAAATTAATTTAGAATTCTGTGATTGGGATTGGCGTAATTGATTATTGGTTTTTCTTTATTATTTTTTTAATATATAGATAATCTTGTACTATCGGGAAGGAAAATAATGTTATGTACAATTTCCAGAATTATTTAGAGTTAAATAGTCTAAGCATTAACCTTATCAATAGTTATAGCGGTAAGTTAGAGGGCAATTGATTTTCAGCGTCTTTTTCTTAATGAAAAATTGAATCAATTTCCCTTTAAGCAATACTCTTTGTACATAGGTTCGTTCGCAGTTCAAAGTTGAGAAAGTGTTTGCTAAATTAGAAGAACTATTTTGTTAGATATGCATTTTGGTCTTGAGCGCTCATTTATTTCTCATCTCTTGTTTATCCAAAATGGTTTTGTGAGCCATCCAAAAGCGATGGTAACCAAGTCAGCAACTGATTTTTCTGAGAAACTAAATTGGCAGTGATTGAAACTATTACGGGATGTATCAGAAGCATAGTTGCAGTACAAGAGTTTAGCTATTTATTTAAAATCTGCAACAAATATCATCAGTTAGAACATTCTATGTCTCTAAATGCGACGTCAGGTTCTCGTTGTAATTAGAATCTCGCAGAATATTTATTCCGATTAATGATTTCACAAAATCTATAGCATTACAAATTAAATTCACTATAGCACAAATAGGGAACCATCACTCAAATATAAAACTACAAGTAGCAATTTGAGACTTAGAAATACTTCAATATCAACAGAAATTTAGTTATATTAACGACCCATTTTAAAGCAACAGTAAGACTATTTTGGGACGGACCTCGTCATTTTTAACCGCGGTCAGAAGACGAGGACAACACCTGACCAGGCACCTCCCTTCTCCAAACTTCTACATCACACCAGCGGGAGGACGTTTGGCCTCGAAGAATTTAACGTGCACCAGACCCGCTTACCAGACGGCTCTTCGGTGGAATCGGATCACGAGCATGAAACCCTCCGGTTTCGAAGCCAAGACTTTACCATCAGGCCTCAGCGGCCAGAATTTCTACAGAAGGAAATTAAGAAAATTGTGAAGTCTTCTAAACTGTAATTATCTCAAGGGTTTTAGGTTCGAGATCTGAAATCGGGTTTGGTGCACGTTAAATCCTTCTGGGGTAAACGTTTTCCCACTGATGTGGTGTGGAAGTGTGGAGAGGAAGGTGCCAGCTCAGGTGTCGTCCTCGTCGGCTGACCGGAGTTCAAAAGTGTGAAGTTCATCCCAAAATAACCCTAGTGTTGCTTTAAAACGGGGCGTTACTATAACTAAACTAAACTGAACCTTCGTCAGGGTTTACACTCGTCTTTGTGCAGACATCTTCGGAGCTTTCATTTTGGTGTCTAAATAATGAAAAATAAATTTATCACAAATGAAAGCTATTACTAAAATAAAATAAAAATCAATATTTTTAATCCTTTGCTTTTTTTTTAATTATTTTTAAATCTCATTTAACTCCTTATCGATTTTTTTTTAAATTTATCACCAGCTGGTACCAGGCGCGTTGCTGTCGCAGAAGAAATAATTTTGGAATTATCGTTTGAAATTCGAAATAGCTATCTTGTTTAATTAAGAATGATAGAAAAAATGATAGTTTATTTCCTTATCGACAAGGAATATGTTCATTAAAATTTAATGATATATAAAAGAGAAATATAAATAATTTTTTTTACTTTATTATTCAAGTATACTTTAGGGTAGATAATATATTTTTGTTTTTCCGTCAACAGCAAAAACAAATAAATTCCTTGGCAGTTCGACTCGTGAGCCTCCAGAATACAACTGGCCATGTGAAAAACATGGATTTTCTAATTCAAAGCAATAAGTTGGCAGAGTTTTTTCGCCATCGGATGAATGGTACGGCAGCGCATGAAATATGAACAAACAAAAATTCATTTTTACATATTAGATTTAGTTGGATGACACCTTCTGTGTCAGAAATTTGATGTCCCATCTCTTCAATTAAGAATTCTTTGAGTACCTGAAGCGTTTTTAAAATTTTATATATATAATTTTTGTGTCGAATTCTAATGCTTTAAATAATCTAATTTCAGCTTCTAAGTTGAAGTGATAAAACCGGACTTAAACGCAAGACACGCTGGCACGGTGGTTAAGAGGTAAAAATTCACAACATGGAAACTTGGAACTATAAATGACGATTAGATGCCAAGGATGGTGTTCCAGTTTTTATTCTGTACTTCGAGCATCCATCTATGGCGATATGCGACATTCGACGCATAGGCGAAACAAAAGTGAGCTGCTGGCCATTAAGGAAGCATGAAAATGAGCTAGCAAATTCGATCACAATGCTAAAATAGTGAGTCCAGTTGAAAAGCTATCTGCTCATTTTCCATCTCAAGCCCAATTGTAAAGGATGTCCAAGCCATTCTACTCCACCAGCCTTCCATTCAGTTAGGATGGGTAAAAGCACATGTGGGTCATAATGGAAACGAGGCTTCAGATTCCTTAACCAAACAGGCCATTTCTACAGGTACGCCCGTTCAATATCCAGCTCCGAGAAGTCATCTTAAAAGTGTATTAAATAAATGGAGTCTACAGCGATGCCAAAAAGAATTGGGCAACGGCTCAACTAGCAGAAACATTTATCAACTTATCCACAAAGTCTACTTTACTCCATCATCTTAGAATAAGCTTCAAGCGATTTCGTACTAAACGATCGGACTTCAGTGAAGTAGGCGATCCCAGTCATTATAGAACTAGCTGCCCTCTCATCACATCTTTTCATTTTAACAAACCCACCCAAGACCTCGAATTGACTGGCGGATCAAATTTATGGGAACTCCCCACCGAACACTCCCTTTATCATCATTGCATTGTATAGTTATTTTTTGTGCATCGTATGTCCCTTTATATCCATTCAACCGACAGGGAATTCTAGAAATTCCAAGTTCGGGGATGTTGTGCAGCGAAAAGAAAAGAAACGGCAGCTATATAGCGATGGCAAGATGAGCTGTCAAAAAATTGACCGATTGACGGAGTTCCACTCGGCCGCTGCCTAAAACCGCTCTGCTAAGAGGAGCTTAAAACAGGCTGATTAAAAAAATGCTATTGCAAATGGGGCTTCAGAACGCCCGAATCCACCACTGTTCGCTTCAGTGTTTTGATTTAACATATAATAGTAGGTCCGTGTGAATGAAGGAAGATCCTTCAGGTGGGAGTCTCGAAGAACGAATTTCCCATATATTTCGTGTTTTTCCCATCATGCTATTATGGTTCGCTTATCATTTGAATTGGAGAGAAAAACAACTCCTTTAATAACTTTTTTTAAAAAATAAAATTTCATTATAAAAACCTTTTTAATTGAAAAAAAAAAGTAGGGGAGGATGTTCCTATTTTTACGGGAAAATTTCTTTTGTGAGATCTTAAATCGACATTTGGATAAAAATAAATACATTTTTCTTAAATCAACAGCACGTATTCGTAAATGAAAAGGCTCTTTAGTTCCTTACAGTTATTTAGTAAATGTAAATGAAATATTTTAAATTAAGATAATTTTCCTTGTTACTTTTAGTTAGTAAAATTAAAAAATTTCTTTAAGTAAATTGGAGAATTTTTGAGATTTCACTTTTTTTATAAAATAAATAAAAATGTAGTACACTCCCGAGTACTACCGAACGGTTCTCGATTATCCGACCTCTGTATTATGCGGTCTAGTTTTCTTTTATTGTAAGTAAATGAGGAAGACAAGGTGTCTATTAAGTCATCTATTAAAGACTTTCTCAGTACCTAAAACCGTAAGTTTTGACTCTTATCTTAGGGTTGCTTTTTCATATCTGTATAATCATTTATCAATGAAAAATAAAATTAATTTGAGCTCATTTTCTTAAGAATTAGACCTAGATTTGCATTAATGTTTTGTTTATGTTTCCTGCATTTAAATTGGGCATTGCAGAATTTATGTTAAAATGTGAACAGTTTATGTCCTTTAACTTACTTTTTCTCTAATAAATTCTTGCATTGCAGTATATAAACATACATAAACTACCAGTACAGAGCCTTCTATTTTAAGTCGACACGTTAACCGGCAGCTGCATCTATGATTCACCGTGCCGCAACAGCATTCCCATTGCGATAAACGGAGGGTATAGTACACATTAAGTAGTGAGAAAATATATAGTATTACAGTTAGTTTTGGTACAAAAACTTTATCTTTTGCTATTGGTGGGCAAAGAAATGATTTCATAGAACTCTGGCTTATCCGGCTTTTTTACTATCCGGCCAGTCTTTCTGTCACATTAGGCCGGATACTCGGGAGTGTACTGTATGCTAATACATGATTCACAGCAATTTTTGAATACTTTCGTTAAAAAAACGAGAAAGAACGCTTATCGTAACTTTCAAAACTCGATTTTAATTGACTGTAGAATTTATTCGATAAGTTCGCCATTCTTTACTTCATTAATTGCCAAATGTTTTTTATAAATTAATTAGTACGTGATGTATTCGGTTCATTAATTTATCCTCAATAAGTCATCAAAAAATGCAAAGAAACAAATTGAATGACGCCGCGAAAAAAATCTTAGAAAGCAAAAACCAAAACATAAGACAGTTAATTAACTTTATATTTCTCGGAGCTTCTAATTCGACAAAAACCTTTTAACACACGAAACAATTAAAAATATTTAACTAGAAAACCAGTGATATTCGAATCCGTTGTTTACAGATAAAGTCTTCGGAAAACATGATCGTCGTAAACATTTCTGTGCGCAGATGGCGTTTCTTTTGCACTTCAATAGGAGATTAAATTCCTTTTGGTAATTTATTTTTAACGCAAGCGTGAAGACGAATCCTTCGGGGAAAAAAACCCTAAAGCAGAAGAAAAATGATTAATTCTTTACCCGCTCTCTTTATTTCGATTAAAGACGAGAAACCCGATCCAGATATTCCTCTGTTTTGCCCTTTCCTCCAAGATCTGAAATATTGTTTTTGAGTTTTTCAGAATAAAATTTCTTATTTTATATGAAACCTTTTGTTGTTGTTTTTTTCCTCGATGTGTTTATAAAAAAGAATTCCAGCAAAAAAAAAAAAAGTCAAAAAATTACCTTTTGTTTTGGCATTTTGGTGGTTTCTAAACATTTTTGCGAGTAATCGAATACGTTCCAGTTCAAATCAGTCTCTAACAGATAATGATTAGAGGTTCTTGTTTCTTTCATATTCAAGAACTAGATTGCCATTTGGCGCTTTTCATCGCCTTTTTAGGCTATGTTTACCACACCCACGCTGAATTCGCGCGCTAGTTTACTGCAAAAAATTTTTAAAAAAAGACCTTCTATTAGGCAAATTGGATGATTTTCATGTTAAATGACAAAACGTGTAACGAAATTTTCACTCAGTAATAACCGTTTCATTAGGAATCTAGTCATAATACCGTCCCGCTGACTGGGCTTTTCATTTATTTCTTATTCGATTAGACTTTCTTTCCTTGAATCTGTTTTTTACAATTGTTTTACGATAATAAAGTTGAAATCGCGAGGGATTCATAATAACATTTAGTGGCCTTAAACAGCAGGTTATTAAGCACTGGGCTTTATCAGCCTGTCATTTAATCAGTTAGAAACAAGACTGGTGAGATTATATTTGCAAAGTTTTAAAAGAACTGAATTAATAACCCATCAAAAATGCGACCGCATCTACTAGAAAATTTATAACTGTAAACATTTCTGAAGAGGACTACAGGAATTCGAAAATCATTAAATTGCATATCCTGGATAGCACGACAAATAGAGAATACTTTCAACTGAAATAATTATTTATTTGCATTCCATATACAGCATTACTAGTTGCATATCCAGTTGTGGATTTCCGAGTGTTGGGTTCCTAGGGACGGCAGATTTTGCCCTCATTTAATAACTAGTCTATTTAGTTTCACATTTTACCATATTTTTAACTTAATCAATGTACTAATGGTTTATTTTAATTTATTGTAGCAATTTTGGGAAAACAAACGCTTCTGCTTATTTTTTTAAAATGCATATCAGATAGGAAAAAATAAGTAAAGTAATAAAATTCTTGGAAAGTAACTGCAATTATTAGTTTCCTTTTCTACAATTGAGCGCAGCTAATTATTATGATAGGTTATAAGGAAATAATATTTAAACAGATATAGCATTAAAATTATTATTTTATAGAACCTGTCAAATGAAATTTAACATAACCGATTAAATAATTAATTAATATTCCACAATAAATACGCAAATAATTATACTTTAAATTCTTTAATAATTATTTTAATAGATCAATATAAGAACATATTATAATTCTACTATTCTTTAATTCATAGTATATGCATTCTTTACAAATTTACTTATTCGTCAACTGGACTAATGATATTTTTTAAGCTAAATGCCACCTCTCCTCCCCACAGCTCTGTACCCTTTGGCAGCTACGTAATCGGAATGCCTCTATTGCGCATGCCTCAAGCACGTATTCATTATATTTCGATGTTAGGTACAGAATATCTGACAGCACGCCTGAATGACCTCTAGATAGATATCTGCTCAGAGTTTCTCCCAGAATCAGTCTAAAGAAAGTGAGCACGGGAGACCTCTATTGCAGAGAGGTATAATACTCATGCGAATGGCGAACTTCCGTTCAAATTTTCTTTCTCGTATGCAAAGTATACAGAGGAAAATTTCATAATTGTAAAAAAAAAAAAAAGAAATCGAACTCGAGATTTTGAGGAACCTGATCATTTCGGATCTCCAAGAGAACGAAAAACATATTTTTGGAATTCTATCCATCAGTGAGCTCGATCATTCGGAAAAACGTCGGGCAATTGGGCCGTGCCGTTAGTCTTTGCAAGAAATTTGGTTCTATCAAACCTTGAGTGAAATCCATTTGGAGGGAGGCTGTCTCTCCTTATGCTCGACTACAAGTAAACATGATAACTGCAAAACGAAATTCAAAACACAGGTTAAGAATCTACGATGTAAAAAAGTATCAAGTTTGATACAAAATCTGTTCAACGTCTATAGGTATATTCTTTCTCATGCATGTAATAACTCAAAACTCAACTCAACTCATTATACATAACTCAAAGGATAACTCAAAAAGGACTTAAATAATGGAGCTTTAATATGGGATTTCATAATTGTTGTCCTATATCAAATTTTGGTTCAAATGAGTTGGGGTGGGGGGAAGAGGCGACCCAATAAATTCGGTTTTTTGGTACTTGTATATCAACCGCATGTCATTGTTAAAGGCAGCACCTAGTTTCATGTCAAAGATCGATCTTTCGCAACTATATTTCGCAAATCGCATGCAGGTAAATACACAACTTCCGGTTTTCTTTACTTTACTGCGATGCAATCATCACCCAAGTGTGTAAATAAATATATGACTCCCCGTGCTGTTTGCTGCCCTGTCTGATTTCCACAATTTTTTGAGGATTCGGAACCGAAGAGATTCAGGTTCGAGACCAGATTCCACCGAAGAACCATCGTGTAAGTGGGTCTGGAACAAATGTCCTCCCGCTGGTGAGATGTGGAAGTTTGTAGAGGGGGTACCAGCTTAGGTGCCATTCACGTCATCTGACCGTGGATCAAAATGGCGAGGTCCGTCCCAAAATAGCCCTAGTGTTGCTTTAAAAAAACGGGAGGTTAATATAACTAAAACTAAACTCGACAACGTTTCCTTACTCGTTAAGGGTCCATCAATTTTGACCTCAAGTTATAAATGCAGGCATATGATTGCTATGTTTCACTTAAAATGAGTAATGTCAGTAGCAATTTAGGGTTTCGTTTTTGCTCATCACTGGCAAAAAATTATTAATATAATTTGTAACAAAATTTATTTTGGAAGAAACATGCATAAAAATATTTAGTCTACATTTTATTCATAGCAAACATTTTTTTAAAAAAAAGGGTATTAATCCTTATATTTCTTTTGGAATGATGCTACTTTGGCAGTTGCTATGCCTCCAATCAAAACACAGAATAGTATTTGCAATGTTTATAGACGATGGGCAACCATCTCAAATTGTTAATTACTTATTTAATTTGTCATTTTATGAATATTTAAAATCTTTTTTAAAAAATTAGTTCTACTAAAAGTCTTTCCTGATATAACAGTCTATTTCAGTCTAATTTCGATGTATTTCGAGATGAATGCATTTTCTGTTTTCTTTGTTAAACATTTTTAAATATTTAATACGATGTAATACTTTTTAATTAACCAAAATATATATGTTCACACTTTGTAGTATACAGAATTTTTATCATTCATTTTTTAAATTCCAAAGCTCTATGATAAGAGCGTTTGACTTAAAGTAAATTTTATCTTATTATGCTAATGATTAAGGAAAATGAAATTTTAATAACGAAGCTTTTAAAAATCCTATGTTCCTGTATTCAAAAAATATATGTGGAATCAATCCTATTTTCAAAAAAAAATTGGCGATTTTGCCATATAATTATTAAGTTTATTTTTACAATCATATTTATTACTAATCTAAATGCAGGCTTATTGAATTTTTTTTTAAAAAATACATCATATACTTTTTAAGTTTAAAAAAATGTAAAAAATGATTGCATTTGGCGTTCCTTGGCGCTTTTGTTCGGCAACCCTCCGCAACATAGAGAAACGTTGATTTCAGAAAATAGCAACCGACTCGAATGACTCGTTTTTACTGTAAACATTGAAATCTTCTTCTATATTTTCTTTATTTTTTTTTAAAAAAAAGTGGGGTGGAGGAGAAATATTTTTTACTTTCCTTTTAACTTTGATTTAGCATTTCACCGAAACAGCTCTAGCGGATAGAAAGAACTTCGTTTCGTTTTTATTTAGATGAAAAACGTAAAATTAAATTCTCGACCACTGGATACGCTTTTTCATTTGAAATCGTCTGTAGAATTTAATTTAAATTCAAGCATCGTTTCCATCGGAGAAACTTATTTCCAAAAGAGCACCCTTTTTCAGTCGTGGAGACTTTTTTTAAAAAAACACGACTCGGTATACCTGATCAGGAGAAAATGGATTTCGGTCTTGAATTTCATAATTTATCTGGTAGTGATTTGATACTGAGAATTCGAAGTAAAGAAATGAAATGTTTTTCATGCCTTGTTTAAAACTCGGTGTTAGTTAATCGCACTCTGCGGTGAGAATGTGCCGGGAATCGTGAAGGAAGTTGAATCGTTATTTTGATTAATTCAGTTACACTCAATCAAATTCAATATTTTATTGCTTTCAAAGTTTTTGTAAATTAATATTTTAGTCTTTGATAAAAAGCTAAAATAGTTCTCAAGGAAACTTTCTGGCAATCTTCCTAATAAAAGAGTCTTTCTTTAACAATCACCCTTTTCCGGTATGAAAATTCTGGACGCTCAAATTTTTATTTTCAAAATTCTATACATGAGAGTTTTTTTTATTCGTAATCTAATAATAAAAACCGGGTCTGCTTTTTGGACACATTTTTTTACAACTGATTGAACTCAAATTATGGCAAAGACAGCAATGTTCAGTAGCCTATTCCTATACCAAATCTTATTTACGTAATTCAAAACGTTTTTAAGTTACCACATTTACTTGCATGAAAATGTACCAACCGATGTCCGACCTATTGACAGTTTAACACTTTAGATGCTAAAATTTTGTGTCAAACCGTAGCTTTTTTTTTATATGTTGTTATATTGTCCACTTGCACCGGGACTGACAGATGGATTAACAATTTGGTTGCGAATGAATGTCTTTCAAAATTTGGTAGGAATGTACAAAAGGGTCTAAAGACTACATATCAAATTTCATCTGTCTAGTTAAAGGCGTTTTTCAGTTGTCGTGTTCTTTGAAAAATGACATAATTTCTGATATATGTTTTTTCTGAAATGTGAAGATGAGTCAAAATCTTGCTGTCCCTTTTTTTGATTACAGAATTTTTCCGTTGTGTGTGAGGAAATAAAATACAGGAAATGAGTCGACAAGAGACGGAATGCTGATTTTTTTTATGACAATTAACTATATTGTTATTTTCTTAGAAGCATCCCCATCTTAATTCTAATTTTTCTTCACTGGTGTCACAGTCGTGGATGGGCCCTGACTTTCCAGAATTTTATTTTCCACGCCATCTTGTACCTGGAGAACATTTTCGAATTTATCACCTAAATAGTTTTCAGACATTTTTTCAAATAGTCATTCAGCCTGAGTTTTGGTCACCTTCAATAAAAAAGATTTTAAAAAAATAATGCTGGGCTTCGAACACCAAATGGTTTAGACAAAAAAAGTTCTTTCAGCGGCTTGAATGGTAGTGCTCTGCCCATATAATCTTTTGTATTGCCATAAATTTAATAATATCTGGCTCTTTAACAAGTTTGTAAATTTCCGAGTTAGAACTTCTCCAGTAATGATCACGTTTAATTCTACTCATTTCTAATTAATCTAGTTAAATAGAATTTATCACTTGAAAGCAAAATAGTGAGTTGCGGATCATCATATCGAAGTCGAACGGTGTTCTTACGCTTTGACGTATCAGTACGTTTGCATTTGTTTGGGAAAACATGCGCATGACGTCCTGATACGTCATAAAATGCACTGCTCTTACTTGCCATCAAAATGAAAGATGCTCCAAGTGCAAAATATTTTTCAAATAAATGTGCACCCAAAGAGTTAAGGTATTTACAAGTATTGATTTCCACGCATCACAAAATTAGCCCAGCCATTTTCATTTGCCCGACCTTCTCTTGCCCCTGAATCTGCTTATACGCCTCTCACAACATTTTTATCGAAAAGTTTGTTGCTGCTTATGTCATTTGTGAAAGACAATCCTTCTGACGAGGTCGGCGATTTTTAGCCGAATATTAGCGTGAATTGTTTCACTAGCGCCATCTAGAGTGGAGAGCCCGTCTTATCTACTCATACGTCACAGCCATTTTCACGGGGCAGACTTCTTTCATACATTTCAATCACTCATCCACAGATTGTAATTTAGACCTGCCCCAGAGAACGATCACCTCTGATCCAATATCCCCAGTGGTATTGTCTCGATTTGGAAGACTTAGTAGCTACGGCAGATTGATATATGCGCCAGCCACCATGTATACGGTGGGTCCTCTGTCGACGGGATTCGAACACACAACCCAAGGGATGCGAATCCATGGCCCTACCAACAAGACTATCCCGCCCGCGGTGAATGCAAGCAAGAGGTGTATAAAAAGTGGAGATTTTTAGATTTTAAGCAGATAAGCTTTTTTTTTTAGTTTCGAAATTATGTCTGTTTTTCTGTGAGACCACAATTTTAAGAAGTAAAATTTTCAAAATAAATCGTTTCGCTAAAATTCAAAATTCGGTCATAACTTTTGTGAGTTTATAGTCTGTACGATCATGTATAAGTGAATATGATAACTGAAAAAGGCAATGGATTCGATACGTAAAATGTGAGAACTCCGCATTTGCTTACGCAACCTCTTTTATTTTCTTTTATGCTTACAAAGAAAAATATTGTGATTCGAGATTTGATAAATGTGACCTTTCTGAGTTAAAGATTTTTGGAATTCTATTTGTCTGTGAAAGCAATTAACTCAAAAACGTTTTGAGGAGACGGATGAAATGTGATGCCTGAGCTCAGTACCGAATTTGTAGATTCCTATCAAATTTTGAACGAAAGCCGTTCAGAGGAAGTTCAGTTGTTCGAATGAAAGTAAATAAGATAGCTACAAAACGCAAGACGGAAAATATCTCACAAGTTTTATAATCTGAAGGATAGATCGTATCAAATCAGGAACCAAATCCGCAGGAAGATTTGTCGAACTGTGCGTGTGCGTGCATGTAAATTGAATAATTCAAAAATGCAGTGACTTGAAGATACGAAACTTGGTATGAGGTTTTGTGACTACAGTTGCGATTTTATGTCAAATTTTAGTTCCAATCTACCTGGAAAAAAGGCACCAAAAACCACATTCGGTTTTCTAGTACTTGCGTATTAAACGCATCCCAGCAATGAATCGAACTGAAGAATTGTCATTTATTGAATGGAGGTTTCAGCAAAAGCACTAGATTCATGCCAAAGATCAATATTTCATAAATATTGTTCATTAAAGAGCACATGCAATGAATTCACAAGTGATGGCTCTCTTTTGTGTAGGACGAAGCGCACAACTCTCATGTGTGAAAATAAAAAAACACTCGTAGTATTCGTGTCCTGGTACAAGGTCAAAGGGGGAGGAACAAGACTAATAACGTTATTAGAGAATATGCGTGTCAGTTTTAGAGAGACCTCATCCTCTGCTTAATTTTATAATTCGCATTCAAATATTCTGTTTCGATACTAAACCTAC
Source organism: Argiope aurantia (assembly GCA_026543865.1). Lineage (NCBI taxonomy): Eukaryota > Metazoa > Arthropoda > Arachnida > Araneae > Araneidae > Argiope > Argiope aurantia. The sequence continues at coordinate 248,914 of JAPMOR010063801.1, forward strand.
ACTATACTTAAATTTTCACAGCAAAATTTTTATATATCAAAATTAATGAAATTTCTTTTTAATTAACTTCTAACTACTATAACATTCTGCATGCCAAAAAGGACATTCTACGACAAAAAAACTGAATTTGAAAAGAATTATAATATATGTATGGTATGATTTATTCTTATTATTAGAAGCCCCACCCATGTCATAAAAATCGATTCATTTTATTGCTATTGTCAGTAGAATCATGCTGAGTGCACAGGTTTTGCTAGTTCCCATCATTTTAATTTTTAGCTAAACATCTTTTCAATTGGCGACGAAATTTCCGCGAAGGGCCTTCGCGCACTTATGAGGGCCCTCGACCCTCCGACGACGAATGTAAACGCTCGTAATATCGGTCGTCTGCAGCGGAACCTCTTGGAGGGGCGACGGCCACTGAGCGTACGAAAAGGGGGCCGATGATGAGTGACATATGCAAGTGGTCGGGGAGCCACTTCGAGCACCTAATGCGGAAACGTTGTCGTTTGCTCTGCTTGGAAAATAAATGCGAAAAATGGAGGCTGCGGCTATCAAGTGCTTGATGGTCCCTCGGACTGATAGATGGTTAACCAGCGACTGATTGACTGAATGAGAAAATGTTAAATCATGTTCCATCTGAAAATTAAAGTGTTTCAATTTATAGTAATCCATTCATCTTTTGACAGCAATTTTAATTTAATTAATTATGGCTGGTAAGAAAGATAGATTAAGATTATAATTTTAAGAACCTCGTTAAAAATTCATTTTTGCCTAAAATATCGATTTTTTTAAAATTAAATATTGATACAAATTTGTAATGTTGCTTCTCAGCATAGTTAGTTCAGTTAATGGAAAGACCGTTTTACGATCAGCTCTGTTGGATGCTAATCGGATGCCGAATTAGTGACCTAAGGGTTGGCGACGAACATGGCAACCATTTTGCGATTTAGCTACGAATTTGGTGACAAAATAGATAATACTGGAATTTTGGTGATAGAGTCCAAAGGAGATCCAGAATTTTGGTGATAGAATCAATAGGAACAACCGAGATATGTCTGATTATTCCAGAATCTTCTCTGCCCGGCTGCGGGAACTATAAAAAGGCCAGCAGTCTAAGATGAAGACAGACGAGTATAGAGTCGTCGAGAGGTTTAGAGTCGATAACGAGTCAGTTGTATCAGTTCAGCGAAGCACAGTTATGTGGAGCTCAAGCAATTGCTGAATTGAACTGTGGGTCCAGTCCTGTAATTTATTGTAGAAATAGCATCGAGTTGTTTGAGGAGTAATCAATCGTGTAGTAGCAAGTCGGCAACTGGATGCAGCTAAAGCAAAAAGACAGTGGAGAATTTTAGCCGTTTGGAGAGACCGGAGAGAGTACCTGCGAAGATTCAGTGGTACACCAGTCTTTAAAGATTAGATAGAAGTACTACCGATGGCGACATTATCTACCGAAGTCTCTTCGGTCAACAGAAGTTCACACACATTTCCTTCATCATGAGTGTTGATCCACGGCTAACCAAATGGGGATGAATATTTAAGAATAATGAATGCAAACAAAAAGCCACTTCATGAGTAAGCATTGAGTTTCACTTCCTTGATAACATCTTGCCCAAACAAATTGACAACACTTGTTAGAAAATGTTAGAAATAAATCCTAAAATTCAATCTTCCCAAGCTCCTTCTCGATTATCAACAAAAATTTGAAGATTACTTCGATAGTGTCCATTCTTTGACAAACTACAAAGTATAATATGAAATAAAACTAATGGAAAAGAACTGGCGCATTTGCTTTTTTCTGTAATTAATAATTTATACTAAGAAGAATTACAAAAATAATAAAGTTTTTTTATTTTAACTACACATTGCTAAAATCGAACTAAAGAAATCTCACTGAGTTATCATATTCTATATAATTATTCAATATTTTTGAAAAGAATGAACTGTTTTCATTGTATATATTTTTAAAATTTTTTATTAAACATTTCTTTATTTCATTCAGTTAAAAAAGTTTTATTAGAAAAAAATGCTTTATTTTAATACAACTAAAAATACCTTTTTTAAAATTTGTAATGCAAATGAAATATGTTGTATATGTGTAAAATAGCAAAAATCAATTTTTTCTCGTGATTGCTCGTTAATAGCTAAGCACTCGCTCGAATTGACCAACCACAGTAGGCATATAATGAATGATAAACATGAAGAGATAATAGGGCATATGGATAACATTATTTATAAGATAGATCATAGAATTATCATTGCAGCACTGCCCTCTCAAATAAATCTGTTCATGTCGATTTCAAGAATATGTACAGCATATGCCATGTATTGTTTTGAGGTTTTATTTCATATTTCATTTATATTGTAAATTAAAAAAGGTATTTTCAGTTGTATTAAAAGAAAAAAAAAATTTTTTTAATATTTATCTGCACCTTTTCCAAACACAATCGTCTTTTCACTCTAACGAACTAAATAATAAAAAATGGTCACGATACTGATTAAAAAGACAAAATGTACGAAAAAGAATATTTAATTTTTAAATACTGACTTTTAAATGTCACTAAACTCTAATATAATAAAATAAAATCTAATAAAGCATGCTCCAATAAAACTCTGCAAACGCGTCTTTCATATCTTTCGATAATTTTGTCCCCTATTAAATTTAACAAAAAACCAAATGAAACTTCAATAGGGAATAGGAAGGCACGGAAGAAGAATACGAAAATGTCCCTCATCCGAGGACTGGCAGATATTACTATAAATAAAAAGATTTTTTTTTTCTTCGTCCATTTCTCTCCCCGCAGTGGGTCCACTCCAAACACGAGTTGACGCTTCCTGGCTGGGAATTGAAAGAGAGCACGATGCTCAAATTAAAACCGCCGCCGACTCGAACGTGGCCCCGCATAAATACTCCGAATCAGGAGTCGCGTGCCCACTCTGACAGTTCCCATGGAGACCTACGAGCACGTGACCACCGGAGGGGGCATCCCGACGTCATTTCACCTGAGAGGGCCACACGCCCAACCCCCGAGTGGAGGTTCAACAGATTGACGGCTGACCCTCTCATCTGCGAGAGGGTGTACTGATTTTTATTTTTATCTCCTGACTGGGAAGGGGAGGGGAGGGGATGATTTTTGACGTGTTAAACTTAACTCATTTCACAATCAACAAGAGATCAAAGGAGGATGGAGTGGTGGAAAAATTAATATTTATTAAATCAAAGTCATGTTTAAAACCAGAATCCAATAATGAGCGGCACAGGAGAATGAATCATGGCTGTAATAAAAGGTCAAATGTTTGTTTCTTTCATTTTAGAAAGAAACTATTTATTTGACAAACTTATTTTTGATATAAAAAAGAAATCTCTTCGGTAAGTCGGAGATTCTTTCCATTTGTAAGGAAATTGAAAGAATTTCTCCAACTTCATAAAAAATTGAACTGTGTGGGTGAAAGAATGCAACTGGAAAGCACTTACCCAAGCCACAAGGAGGGAAAAGAAGTATACGAAGTTAAGGAGTTAAAAATCCTTCTTCGCTCCATAATTTATAAGTCGTCGAAACTTTCATCACATAGTTTAAACAGGTTTCGAAAATTTTCATCACTAAAGTGTTATGGTAAGGACTGTTATGTTTATTTAGAATTATCCGTCCATTTGAGAATTTTTTCGTCATTTTCATCCTCTTTGCAAAATATCACTCGGCAGTTCAAGCCTTAAGAAATGTATCTTCTGTATGTGTGTGATTGATTCAATTTATCTGCTCTCTTCTGAAATTAATTCCTTATCTCATATTTAAACTAAAGATAAATGTAAAAATACCTTTCTTTTTTATTCGTATTTTTAAATATTGTTCATAGCGCTTGTTATAAACAAGGCCGGTGATGACGACAGCGACTTTAAGACGAGTTTTAGCGCCTCTTGCTTCAGTAGCGCCATTTAGAGTCAAGCACACATCTTATCTACTTAAGTGTCACAGCGGACTTCATTCATACATCTCATTCGCTGATCGTAATTTGCACCTGAATCAGAGAACAACCAATCTGATCCAGTTCCCCCAGTCTCGACTTGGAGGACTCTGTGGCTACGACAGATTTATACGCACACCAGCCACTATGCAGTACGCGTAGTCTTTTGCCAGCAGGGCTCGAGCTCGCATCACAAGGGATATGAATCCAACGCCCTATCAACTGGGCTATCCAGGCCTTTAAATGAAGCGGAAAATATTTACGTTCTTTTATTATCGGACCATGATCGGAGAAGTTGTGGGGCCGCGGTGGCCTGGTGGTAAGGTCTCGGCTTCGGAACCGGAGGGTTTCAGGTTCAAGACCCGATTCCACCGAAGAACCGTCGTGTAAGGAGGTCTGTTGCACGTTAAATCCGTCCTGACCAAACGTCCTCCCGCTAGTGTGGTGTGGTGCGGAGAGGGGGATGCCAGCTCAGGTGTCGTTCTCGTCATCTGACCGCGGTTCAAAATGACGAGGTCCGTCCCAAAATAGCCCTAGTGTTGCTTCAAACGGGACGTTAATATAACTAAACTAAACTAATCGGAGAAGTTGTGCAGAAGGTTTTACAAAATCGTATCACGAAAATCGAAATCTTATCTTAACTAGAAAATTCGTTGAAGCTACAGTTTTTTAAAAGAAAGCTATGTGTGATTTCAATCCATTTTACCTGGGCAACTCTAAAAGTCAGAGGATCGTAATGAAGGTTGAAATATGGTGACTTCTGTTGGTCAAAGAGATTTTAGAATATTTAAGTGGCATCCAAAATGAAAGTCTGACTTAGTCCAATATCTCGGGAAGGTTGCCTTCCATGAGACCTTTCAAGAAAAAGCTATCTGAATTTTACTTGAGGAAAATCGGGAAATCCTCAGACAGCTAATATAATGGAAGCGAGCAAAATTCTTCGAGAAAGAGCATATTGGTGTACCAGTTTTTGAACAAAGGTAGTTAGAAATCCATTCAGAGGAAAGAAGGCATCACCTTTCTCTTCTGATTTATGTTCCTCAGTTCTGCTAGAAAATAACCCAAAATTGTAAAACAAAATCGCGCTCACACCTAGGGAGAGCTCGAACATAAAAAAAAAGTCGTATTATTTATTTATCTATTTATAGAAAATGTTCATTACCGAAACTGCATTTATGTTGTTAAGTAACCCAAAATCAATAGTAAGTAAGCAAATAATTTAAACGTTGTTAAAATGTTATATCAACATAGAAAGCTTTAAACTTTTTGAAAATCTGGGACTTCTGATTATTTTCGAAAAAATTATTTCACGATATTGAACTTCCATACATGGAAATTTCGATACACCCATTTTTTTCAACAATCTTGTATTTTTATTAGAATATATAGAAAGAATTCCGCGAATAAATGTGTGTGTGTGTGTGTGTGTGTGTGTGTGTGTGTGTGTGTGTGTGTGTGTGTGTGTGTGTGTGTGTGTGTGTGTGTGTGTGTGTTTAGGACTGACTCCATTTCGCGGCCCAATGATCAAAATGTGGAGATGCTCATTCGTAATCACTTGTGCGCATTATTCGGCTGTTACGATATAGGATATAAAAAATTAGAAAACGCCATCAACAGAACCCATATCAAGATAAGCAGTTTAAACATAAGTACAGAAAAGCGGATATTTTTAGAACACCTTTAATCTAATTGACTGAAACAAAAATTTGTACAATTTGTAATTGTAGTCACACGACGACTTCCCGTATTTCATTTATTGAAAGACTTATGTTTCTTAGTACAGAGTTTATATGTTTGTAAAAATACAAACCGACAGATGCTCAACTCCTCGGCGGATTTTTCCCAAATTTGATGAGCATCTATATTTCAGATTTTAAACCTGTTCGATTTAATTTAAAATTGTATCCATCTGGCTCTGTGCGCTTTGAAATGATCATGCTAACCTTTATTCGAATGGTTAGAGTGCCTGCGAATGAATTTTGTTCAAAGTTTGATAGAAATCTATTCATTCATGGAATTTCATCCAACTAGCTCAAATCGTTTGTGAGTTATCGTGTTTATAGGCTGACATACATGAGTGCTAAAAGTTCAAAGAGGTTTGAAACGTAAAGATGCATCAAAATCTCGAATTTAAATTTTTTGAAGAATTTTAATACCCTTTCTTTGTATCCGAAAAAGTAAAAATTGTTTATAAGCGAATACATTCTCTTTTATTATTACTTTTTTTTGCGCGATAATACTCATAGTATATAGTATTTAATTCTTGCTAAATGTAATTAATTCTGATCAACGAATATTCTGGGATCAGTCACGGACCTCTCACTGTAGCATGAATTTCACAGATTTCTTATTTCTTACTTTGAATTTGTGCATTTATTCTTCTAGGGTCTAAAAAAAAAATTACGATTTTTGATCCAATATGCGATTTTTTTAAAAAATCTTCTATTACATTTCAAATGAACATTATATCGAAATATGCTTGCGTACTTCACCCCTTTTGAAGATTAAATATATCACCTACATAGGATTTATAAAAGGGTGTGGCCTCATAATAATTTTGTTAAATGCCGAACCAGTGCTACACATGGCCAGATTTTTCTTAGTTTGATTTTGTGCAAAATTTAATGCAAATTAATAACATTGGTCTGAATATCATGAACCAAATTTAATATATATAGTTTGCTTCATTTTTAAATCAAACTACCCCACAACAGGCAGACTTACTTTCAATTTTTTTTATTTCTTTTCTAATTTCAAAGCAGTCTTAAAACACAAACATTTTTCAAACGCTGTAAATTGAATTTTTTTGACAATTATCATACATTTTTTTTGTATATTTCGTATTTAGAAAATAGATATAATTTGGTAATTTGATTTATCCTTACAAGCGTTCGAATTTTGGCCTATCGCACTTTCGAAGAGCACCAGTATTATCGATATTTAAATTACAACTTTGAGAATACAATTTTTCTTCATAACATATACAGGGTATCCACTAATGTAATTCTATCTGTTATTCATATGTGTGTGTGTGTGTGTGTGTGTGTGTGTGTGTGTGTGTGTGTGTGCGTGCGTGCGTGCGTGCGTGTGCGCGTGTGTGTGTGCGTGTGCGTGTATGCTTTCGCAGCATAAAGCACCAAACTTTACAGAAACTAATTTTAAACTACATAGTTAAAACTAGACTAGTAAATTTTAATTAGTTATTAAACTTTATTACCTTAAAATTTTAAACTAAACTAGTAAATTAAGTAGAAAACAACGACAACCATTGCCACACATTTGATGTCTAGGTATAGTTAAGCGAGTGCATCACACGGTAAGACACGGTTATAGCACCACCTGACGGCAAACAACGGAATTAGTGCTCCTATCTTGAAAACGATACAAAATACGGGAAATGAATTAAAAAATTATAAAGAGTTTCTGATTTAGTTCAAGAAGGCATCTTGTACACATCTATATCTATCTATACATATAATAAAGTTCAATGTGTGTGTGTGTGTGCTTGTGTGTGTGTGTGTGTGTGTGTTTGTGTGTGTGTGTTGGCGCTCTACAGGCCAGACCATTCAACCTACACACACACCAGTACCTTGGAGGCCGGGAATGTGCACCTGGGGGTTATTTTTTCGAATTTTTTACTAGAATTTTATTTATTTAAAAATTAAGCGAAATTTTGACGTGTTTCTGCTATAACTTCCGAAAATATTACTGCACAAAAAAGATTTTTACATGAAGTTAAAGATCAAAAATTTATCTTTTAAATGATACCAATGTTTTAACCTTAAAATTAAATTTCTATTTTTAATGAATTTTTAAATAAATATTTTAACTATATTTTTCAACAATTTTTTTTCTTACAAAATAAAAATAAAATTTAAGCTGCACGAGCACGTTTCACATTCATGAGAAAAAATTAGCTTTTTTCAAAGTGTTGCCATCACATTGATTAAAGCTCCAATTAAAAATAAATTAAATCTTTTTGGAAATGAAATCTGCAAAAATACAATTTTCGGCACGTGTTTGTAGGAAATGAAACAAATATGAAATATTATTTTTTCTAAAAAATAAATTCAAGAAAAATTATTTTATGATCCTTCACACTCTCTATATTATTAATCCACTAAATCAGTTTTATTTTAAGGCAAGTTTTGTTTAATATGAACAGGATATCCATTCAAATCAGGGCCACACAGCTAATTTGTAAACCTTTAGTAATAGACACAGATCTGCTAAAATGGTCTAAATGGAAAATGATTATATTTTGTGTAACTTGATTCAATAAATGCTCTAATAAATAACGAATTTTTGATTTTACATAAAGCTTCTGCTGTGGAAATCACGAATAACAAAATGTTCTTGAAACACCAATATTTTAAATAAAAAGAGTTCATTTCCAATCAACTAAACCAATCACTTCAACTGACTGATTGATGAAAATTTGAAGATCAGTATTCAATAAAAAAAGGATAATTTTAGATTTTCCATCGATCGTTTCAAATAAAATACTCCAATCAGCGCGCAGGTTTCTCAAGATTAATTGGCCTGAGATTATGAAAATGTTGAGGTTTTCTAAATTCTTAACATTCAAAACTTCCTAAATAAGTCTTAGTTGATCGTGGAAAATAGAAACATTCATTCATTTATTTAAAATTTGGTGTGTCCAGAATATTTCTCAGAATATGGTACCTTACTACGTTAAATTTAGACTTCATAATTTTTGAAATATATTTATAGGCCGGAACAAAATATTATTATTGATTTCATTTCAATCCTTTTGAAAGCAAAACTAAAAACTGAATTTTATGCCGAATCTGAGAAATTTTTGTTGAATTATTGTTTGAGATATTGCATAAATTATGAAAAATATTTTGTAGTTCACATAAGACTTAAATACCGAGCGATTCTGTTTGCAATACTCATATTCAATAATAATAATAAATAAATAACAATAAAGATGATAAATAAAATAAAACGCTTGGTTTTATTAAAAAATATTTTTATATTAATTGCAATTTCATCGTTTCCACTTTAAATTAAAGTTGAAGTTTTACCGGAAATGACGACAAATTAGCAAAATACATAGAGTAAATTGAACGAAACGATCTAAACATCAGTATAAGTTTGGTATGACTATCAAAATTTGAAGATTAAAAATGTTTTGTTTTAGAATCTATTAAGAGATCAGTTACTTAAAATATTTAATTGAAAATTGTAGCGAGTGGTAATACTGGCGAACCGGCTGGTCGCCAAAGGCGGCCAGTAAATAATAAGAACGGGACACTTAAATTGTATATTTGTTTTTCTCATTTTTGTCCATGAGTTGTGACATCTCTTGATGTCATAAGTCATGGACAAAATGGGAAAATATTATTTTCTGACAAGAAAATGACAAAATATACTTTTTCTTGCAGGAATAACCTAAGTGAAGGTTTGTGCCAATACTTCTTACAACATATTTCTGATGTTTGTACGAACACATATCGACTAATATGAAAAAACATAGAGAGGTGAAAAACAAACAAGGGCCCAAATCTACATTATAGACGACGGAGAGCAGTTTGAAACCCATAAATAAAAGTATCTTGTCATAATTATGATTTTTTTCTTTGATATTTTTTACAATGTCAGAAATTTCGAGAGAGAAAAATGTGCGCTTCACACATGTTCTCAGCGTTATTGAAAATTTTGAAAGTAATTCATTCACATGAAGTCCGGCTTCAGAGCATCAGTTCACTCGATATATTCCAACCGTAAAGATCCATCTAGTGCACAGATTTGACATCGAAAATAAAGACACTTATCAAATTTTGAGCCGTCTGTTTATCTACATGATACCGTACTAACTCAGAAATGCAATAACTTGAATCAATAATATTTGGTATCTTTGACTGCAACTATAGTTTTGTGCTAAATTTTGAAGTCAATTCCCTTTTTTATCCACCTTATAAACTATATAAATATTAGAGAGAACCCTTCTTCTTTTGATTTCTACAAAGGAAGGAAGTTAGATGATTTAATATTTGACGAAGCAATGAAAAGGGTTTGAATTTCGGCGTAACAATGTAAATCTATGGATGAAAATAAGAATTACAAAAATATTTTTAAAAATTGCCAAAATTTAGCGAAAAATCGTGCGACTATTAAATTGATATCATTAAAACCCTTTTTTTTTAGATTTAAAAATGCTATAAAATTTATTTTTGCACAATATTATTTTTGAAAGCGGAAAAATACAAAAATTCAGCTTAAATTTTTAATTAAAATTTTATTTAAAACCGTTTCGAGGCCCATTTTCCACAAGTGTGTATGTGTCAAATGTGTTGCTACATGCCATTCTGGCCTGTACAAAACCAACGCGCACACACACACATGCATCTTTATTATTAGAGATAACCGGCCATATGATAAATCAATTAATCATTTTCACCCATTATTATTAATAATAACCTGTCAGTCATAATTAGCGTAATAGGCATACTTTTTTTATTATTCTGAAATGCTTTTAAGAGACTTATGAAGCATTGTTCTAATTCTTCTAACGGTTGTAAATGAAACGCTAATCAATGTTTGAGCATTTTTTTTTTCTTACTGATGTTGATTCTGGAACTATGAATCTTCTTTTTCAGCCTAAAATATATTTGACCCTAATGTAATGAGAACCATACTTCTTCATTTTTACGTTGATAATAAAAGCATTAAAGCGTAATCTCCCAAATCATCTTTCGTAAGTTCCTTTTATATGTACTCTCAAAACATATTTTCCGTTCATTTGTAAACTGAGATGGGCCCATAAAAAAGAAGAGGGGACCCTATGCATGCAACGGGCCCTTGATACCAATTTTCATGTATTAATAACACCACCTTAGCGATAGCATCTCAAAAGCAAACCTTCTCTTCAACTTTTATTTGCATGAAATGGCTTTCTCAGCAGCGGGGCAACCATCGCCAGATAAACATCGCACACGCGACCAGATCTCGCCAACAGATAACGCCAATAATAAAACCTATGGCCCCGGGTTGCTTTTGTGTTTGTCAGAAGAGGGTCCATTTTCTCTCATATGGCATGTATAGAATGATAGCGGTGCATTATGAAGGAGAATGGAAGGGCCGTTTATGGCGCTCAAAAGAGCAAAGCAGAAGGTTTTCGTTGTCACTTTATCTCATGTCATCTTGTTTATGCCATTATCGGCAGGAGAATAGAGGAATTTATCTCACGTTATCCATACAGATCAGTTCGAGTTTTGTGCATAGAGATAATGGCACCGAAATATTTAGATAATAGATGCATGTTATGGGTAATGCATTATGTCTCTGCATTACATTTTTCTTCATCTGCGCTGCATTTTTAGATGAACTCAGTAATAGATAAGAACGGTTTTTAGAAAAGAAGTACGGATTTTTTTTCCCCTCAAATTGATTGGCTAACATTAATATATATAAATTTCGGAGATTAAATTTTAAAAAGTTTGAATTACACAAAATATATTCGTTTTTATAAGAACTTGAAATGAAGTATTATTTTACATTCTCATATATACAGTAAACAAAAGAAATGTTATAAAATTAAAAAAAAAATTACTTTAAGCTGAAGAAACGATTAAATAAAATTTCTGCTGACAGATTTTATGCAAAATTTCTTAAAAAGTGTTAAAAAGTTTAAAAAATAAAAATTAATACTGTTTATAATTTAGGAAGGTTCCTGGAAATTTTTAAATATATACATAATTGCAATCTCTTAGGGGAAAGTATACAATATCGAAATTAGGAGAAAATCGATTTAAAAAAATTGAATTCAAATTAAAGACTGCAGTTTTTAAATCATTTATATGCAAGTTTTCTTGCACTTTCTCAATAACCATAAAATTATACCTAAGCACATGAGTTTTAAATACGCAGAAATTATACCTTGAAAGCCAATTCAGTAAAATTGAAATATCTGAATTTTACAAATAGTTACCAACCAGATTGGAAATGCTCCCAAATTCGAATCTGAACGGAAGTGTTTTATTAGTCTTAACATTTAAATTACTTTTGAAAGGAAAGCTAGTCTTCCACAAAATCTTGAATGATTGAAAAGTACTTTCTGTAAAAAAATATTTCCATACTATAAAAAAAATAAAAGTAATAACAAAGAAGAAATGACATCTGACAAAAAGAAAACATAATTTTACCACTGCATCTCTCTCTTTTCACTTTATTCTAAGAAAAACATAGTAATATAAAGTATTTATATATTTAAAACTAGCCGCGTTTGGCGACCAGCCGGTTGGCCAGTATTACCGCTCGCTACAATTTTCGATTAAATATTTTAAGTAACTGGTCTCTTAATAGATTCTCAAACAAAACATTTTTAATCTTCAAATTTTGATAGTCATACCAAACTTATACTGTTGTTTAGATCGTTTCGTTCAATTTACTATATATATTTTGCTAATTTGTTGTCATTTCCGGTAAAACTTCAACTTTAATTTAAAGTGGAAATGCTGAAATTGCAATTAATATAAAGATATTTTTTAATAAAACCAAGCGTTTTATTTTATTTATCATCTTTATTGCTATTTATTAATTATTATTATTATTGAATATGAGTATTGCAAACAGAATCGCTCGGTATTTAAGTCTTATGTGAACTACAAAATATTTTTCATCATTTATGCAATATCTCAAACAATAATTCAACAAAAATTTCTCAGATTCGGCATAAAATTCAGTTTTTAGTTTTGCTTTCAAAAGGATTGAAATGAAATGAATAATAATATTTTCTTCCGGCATATAAATATATTTCAAAAATTATGAAGTCTAAATTTAACGCAGTAAGGTATCATATTCTGAGAAATATTCTGGACACACCAAATTTTAAATAAATGAATGAATGTTTCTTAAAATAAAACTAGCTGATTCTAATAATAATATAGAGAAGGTAAAAGATCATAAAATAATTTTTCTTGAAATTATTTTTTAGAAAAAATAATATTTCATATTTGTTTCATTTCCTACAAACACGTGCCGAAAATTGTATTTTTGCAGATTTCATTTCCAAAAAGATTTAATTTATTTTTAATTGGAGCTTTAATCAATGTGATGGCAACACTTTGAAAAAAGCTCATTTTTTCCCATGAAGGCGAAACGTGCTCGTGTAGCTTAAATTTTATTTTTAGTTTGTACGAAAAAAATTGTTGAAAAATATAGTTAAAATATTTATTTAAAAATTCATTAAAATAGAAATTTAATTTTAAGTTTAAAACATTGGTATCATTTAAAAGATAAATTTTTGATCTTTAACTTCATATAAAAATCTTTTTTGTGCGGTAACATTTTCGGAAGATATAGCAGAAACACGCCAAATTTTCGCTTAATTTTTAAATAAATAAAATTCTAATTAAAAATTCGAAAAAATAACCCGCAGGTACACATTCCCCGCCTCCCAGGTATATACGTGCCAAATTTGGTAGCTGTAGGTTGAATGGTCTGTCCTGTAGAGCGCCAACACACACACACATTGAGCTTTATATAAGTATAGATATGAAAGTTCATGTACATGTCATCGAAGATCGACTGTATCCCCTCATTCCCATTCTCAAGAAAATCCCAAAATGGGCTCATTTTTTGGAGGAAATTCACACCCGTGTTACCTCAGCTCAATCTGTGACTTGCTGTCTAGAAATTTACACAATTTTAATATTTCTAGTTTAACCCTTCTTTGCATGATTATGGGAATTTCCATCATAACGTTTAGTAAACAAAAAATTGTATTCAAAACAGGTGTACTGTAATTGGATTGTTGATGGCAACTTTTTTCACGACTATTGCTTTATAAGGAAAGTAGCTGTAAAAAAGAATCAAGCATCACAATCATCACAGCGGGTTTGAAGTTGTCATTCCGCTGTTTGTTGTGGTTGGAAGAAACGAGCGATTTCTTGAATATTTTTTGGAACTAATCTGAGATTTTTTTGCTAATAAAAGAGATAATGAATGGAGAAATTTTGAAGAGAGGGACAATGGAGATTTTGTACTGATCTTAACATGCAAATTTTGCATGACGATAGATATTTCCGTCATACTGTTTTTTAATTATTTTAAATCATATATTTATACTACGATTTTTTAAACATTTTTCCTTTTATCTAGAGCATGAATTATATAACCCTGATTTATTTCACTAAAAAAGAAGAAAAAAATCATGCAAAGAAGGGTTAAAGCATTACGAAGATTTTTCCGTCTGTATTAAGAAGATAAAAAGTCATGGTTCTTCTTTATGAGTCTATTCTATCTAAATGTAAAAACAGTTGCCATAATCCTCAAAATACACTATTGCAAGATAAATGAAACAGAAATGAAAGAATAGAAACCCCTCATTTGCGTCTGCTCGTGTCCTTTTTCACTTTCACAAAACGAGTTTACTACACATCAGCCACTGTACCAATTCCTCCAGTGCTCATTTCATGTAAATATTTATAATTCCTAAATACATCGTCTTACTCCTCGCCTATCCAAAGTTTCGAAAAATATCGCAGAATGGAACCTCTTTGACAACAAACACGCATGCTTCTCTAGCTTTATTTGCCAATTAATTCGTGCAAATTGATCTGAATGCTCTATGTTTATTGTTTAAATATAATTTGAAATAATACTGAACACCAAAATTTTATATTTGCATTCAATTTTGGACAAAATTTGTCTAATAGAATATATCCGTCACTTACTCTGCTTATATGTGGGATTTAAACAGGTGGGATTTAAAAGACAGTCTTTGTATTGAAATTGTTGATAACATTTATTTTGTGAGCTAAATCTTTCAGCAAGAATGTAAAAATTTATTAGTGATGATTTTTTTTGTACAATCGCTACTCGTTATAGAGCTACTCGTTTCGTGACTCGATATGTTGGTGAGCCTTAAAATCTTTTGTACTTATATAGTGGCAATTTGAAGGATACAAACACGATAAAGATTCGCGTCACATTGTCAAGATCTATTGCTGCTATTTAACTCTTGTGTAAAATGCAGCAATCCAACAATAAAGATAAATGAAATTTGGCATATTATATCGAAACCAAAACTGTAGAACTTAATCGAATCTTTCTTCCAATCTATCAAAAGAAGAATTCAAAACGCATATTCGATAGCCTTCATTTTATGACGAAACTAAAAAAAAAAAAACACCATCTCTTTCTGGTCTTTTCTGTGAACATCAGAGAATCGCAATTCTGCCTCCGAAAGGAAATTCAGATCATTTATTTGGCATGCTTTAGCGTTTTGATCAAAACATACTCATCGTTTCTATCTAAAAACATACAAGAGAAACGGATATTAGATGATTGTCAGTATAAGGAAACGATTTTTGATTTATATTGACTACTTTAATTCAGTCCATCTAAAGAAATCATAAGAATCTAAATAATAAATCGAAAGAAAAGAAAACTAAACAAACATCTCTCGCTCATAATTGGAATTTTTCTACTTTACCATATTTTTCTTTGTCCAAGCACCCTTTCTGTTAGATGTCATAAAACTTACACAGTTTACAGTTGGGCAGCATAAACAATACACAATTTAAATTCGCAGTTGAGTGACAGCTGTAATATCAGTCAAATAACAATACATTTTGATATTTATTCATTGCGTTGTAGTTTAGAAGTGCTAAAACCTAAACAAATAAAACCCCAGAAAAAAGGGGATGCCTTACTAATACTTTCACCTGCGTCATTATCAAAACTGCTCTATTTTTCCCATGTCAAAAGCGCCCTTCTGTTGGATATCATAAAATTTAATGACACAATCCGTCGCACTATTAAAAGGTTGCTTGTTATGGGTACCACACACATTATGGGCGCAGATATGTGCATTATTTTTTTTTTCCCCAGTCGCCCAATTAGAAAGCCCGCGTCCGAACATCTGCCCGGTGTCTTCTCACGGTACCGCGACGCCCCCTGGCGGACGATGGATGAGCTTGGGAACGAACACATCATTCGTTTCAATTAAAGAGAAGGAAATTGGTTACAGTTAAATGAGTTTATTTGCCAATTCATTACTAAATGGTCCGAAATGAAAATATTTTTATGGAAAGAAAAACTTGCGGAATGGTTATTAAATTTTAACAAACAGAAAATGAAATAATATCTGTTCAATAGTTATTTCTTATCAGAAATAAATGAGTGAATGCTTAATAATGAAGTTTTTTTGTGATGTTTGTTGGTTTTGGTAATTCTGGTGCGATTCGCTTTTTCTCTTCATTAAAAAAATACAGGTTGGAATGTTCGTTTCAAAACTGCAACAACAAAAAATTATGAGAAGATGTAGTTTATTTCTAAAATTCTATTATCGATATTAAAAACATTGCTTCCAAGTTCCTACGGAGGGAAAGAAAACATCAAAATAAAATCAAATTACAAATTAATATATAATTTGAATCAGTGATGTGACAGCATATTTCGAGTTTTCTTTTAGCTCTTTTTTGTTTAAAGTCTGTGTTTACTAAATATGGAACTTCATTGGCCAGAAAATAAATTTTCGGCTGCAGAGAGTTTTGAGATCTAGATTTGATTCCGCTAAACAATCCCGATGCTCACGAACCCTCTGACTGGCGACTTTTTTTATATGTCACTATTTAGAAACAGTTCCAACAAATAAGTTCGATACTTTTGAAATGATGTGAACTGTTGTTAAATACTACCTGATAATAAGTGATATAATTCAAATCTCTGATAATAAAACACAGAAGCCGGGGAAAATCAAGAAAGGCAGCAGAAAAAAGAAAGAAGATTTCTAATCCAAGGAAATCGCGGAATAAGAGATTAAAGGATTAAATAAGCGAGGATCAAAATTTTCTTTGAACTGGCTCCGATTTCTCCTTCACAATGCGGATACGGTTGAAGACAGCAAGATTCGCCATCAAAATATCTCTCGGATATAAATTAATCTAAATAAAGTATATCAAAGCTATTGCTAATCTGATTGTTGAAATTGGGAATTAATGACTAAGAAAAATTACAATCAAAATGATAAGCAGTCTAGCTTTTTTTTTGTAAATAATTTTTTAAAAAATATATAGAATTAAAATAAATTTAATAGGAATAGTTTTTTAAATATATTTTATTGGTATGTTAAAAAGCAAATATTTTTTATTTTATTTCATTTTTCAAAAGTTTTATAATACATACATGTGAATCTTGAAATTAAATACTTCTTAAATTCACCACCAGGTAGTGCCATGTATGGAATTACAATGTAACAAAATTCTGAATTAGTTAATAACTGTGCTCTGAAAATACTAAAATAGCATACAATTGTTCAGAATACATAAGTATGGAAATCTTAAACATCTAGCACTTCAAGAAGTGGGTGAAAAATCAAATGCAATTTTCGATCTTTATAAATAGAACAAGTTGAATGAAAGTATTTGAAATTAAGAACTTGAACCATACCTTCTGAATAAAATCGATTCGTTTTTAAAAAACTAATTCTGATTATCTTTCTCATAACTGTTTCATTTTTTCTTCTCTATTTACAAAAACTGACTCTTACTTTTAATCGAACATAATCTGCAGAGAAAACTTAGGAAAAGTCTAATTCTAAAGGTCTTTTGGAGATACTGATTATCATAGATTTTCAAGAACTCTTTGTTGAAAAAATATTCCATTTGACAATTAAAATCAACATCGGATTTAAGGTTGAATGGATCAATCTTAATAAATGAAACAATATTTTTAGCTAAATTAATTTATTCTTATAGAATTCATTCCATACGTATTCTATTACAGCTGCAATTCTATAATTACTTGAATTCAATAATAACAGAAAGAATCGAATGCATTCTGCAAATGATCAACCTTACAAAATATTCTATTGTCATTAGCTAAATACTTCTTTATACTTAACAATCTTTTGTAGAAAAATATTTTTAAATAACCGGCTGAATCGTTTACCCTTCGAATTTTTTGTATACTTACATCATTTTGAATCATGTAGATAGAATTTAGACTGAAAAGTTAAAACAAATTGGTTATACATTTTGAACCTTTTACTTTTGATTGTTTAGCTTCGAAGTTTGAAGCAAGTCTAAAATTCTTTTATCAAAAACGCATAGCAAAAAATTTCAAGAGATTTAAAAAATCTTAAATGTGAAGTTTTATCAAAATCTCAAGATTTGCTTCGCCTTTTCTTAGATTTTTTTAAAATTATTTTTTTAGAAACGTGATTTTTTTTTCTTACTTTCTTGCATTTTAGTATTTGGTTTGTTCAATTTTGAGTATTTGACACGTTTTATTTCGCCTTTTGTGTGGTGTTGTAAAAACTTTATTTTTGGTTCATTGTTCAGTAGTTTAATTGTTTCTGCTGTTTTCCAATCTCACAATAATAAAATTCTCATGGAATTCGCTTACTTTTTGCAGCGTTTGTTTTTAGTCGCACAAATTTATAATACATTTTATATTTAATGTAACTCTGCTTAAGCATAACAATTTTTTTTCTCTTTAATCTTTACAATTCCTACAGTATTGAAAATTTTTGTATTCAGTTTGTCTTCTGGACACTTTCTGGTTCGAGTTTTTTCCTCCCTAAGAATCAATTAATACTCTAAAACTAAAAACTGAGTTGGCTGCCCTAGTGTTGAAGGAATGAATGACGATTTTATTTGCATCCTCTAAATATGAAAAAATAAATATGTATAAGCTTTGGAGGTTTCCGAGGCCTCGCTTAAGCAAAACATTTTTTTTTCAAGTTCTCCCCGATTTCTTATTCCCATACCTTTGTTATTCGCTCAAAATATTTGGTGTTTCAACTTTAAAAAAAATTAATTACAGCCAGTCATCCCATTATCGCAGAACTATTCTGTATAAATAGAGATTAAAGGGATTATAATAGGGATTCTGTATAAATAGTGATTCATTTTGAGGTATCTTTTTTTAAACGTTTATAATCTCTAAAAGAGATTATTTCTTTTTCTAAATATATTTCAAGTTCTTTAATTCAATATAATTTGTAAACAAAGATGAATTTTTAACCCTTCTTTGCGTGATGAAGCAAATTTCCATCATAACATTTAGTGAATATAAATTTGTGCTCAAAACTGCATTGTAAATTGGTTGTTGCTGGCATCTTCTTTACGACTATCGCATAGTAAGAAATGTAGCTGTTAAGAAAAAAAAATCAAATGTCACAATCATTACAGCGGGTTTGAACTTGTCATTCCGCTGTTTGTTGTGGTTGGAAGAAACGTGCAATTTCTTGAATATTTTTTGTAACTAATCTGAGATTTTTTTGATATTAAAAGCGATAATGAGTCGAGAAATTTAGAATAGGAGCACAGACGATTTTGTACCGAAATTAACATGCAAATTTGCATGACGATAGGTATCTCCGTCATACTGTTCTGGCCGGTTCGCCAGTATTACCGCTAGCTACAATTTTCAATTCAATATTTCAAATAACTTCTCTCTTAATATCTTCTCAAACAAAACATTTTTAGTCTTCAAATTTTGATAGTCATACCAAACTTATACTGTTGTGTACATCGTTTCGTTCAATTTACTCTATGTATTTTGCTAATTTGTTGTCATTTCCGGTAAAACTTCAACTTTAATTTAAAGTGGAAATGATGAAATTGCAATTAATATAAAGATATTTTTTAGTAAAACCTAGCGTTTTATTTTATTTATCATCTTTATTGTTATTTATTTATTATTATTATTATTGAATATAAGTATTGCAAACAGAATCGCTCGGTATTTAAGTCTTATGTGAACTACAAAATATTTTTCATAATTTATGCAATATCTCAAACAATAATTCAACAAAAATTTCTCAGATTCGGCATAAAATTCAGTTTTTAGTTTTGCTTTCAAAAGGATTGAAATGAATAATAATATTTTCTTCCAGCATATAAATATATTTCAAAAATTATGAAGTCTAAATTTAACGCAGTAAGGTATCATATTCTGAGAAATATTCTGGACACACCAAATTTTAAATAAATGAATGAATGTTTCTATTTTCCACGATCAACTAAGACTTATTTATGAAGTTTTGAATGTTAAAAATTTAAAAAAACTCAACAGTTTCATAATTTTAGGCCTATTAAACTTGAGAAACCTGCGCGCTGATTGGCGTATTTTCTTTGAAACGATCGATGGAAAATCTAAAATTATCCTTTTTTATTGAATAGTGATATTCAAATTTTCATAAACCAGTCAATTTAAGTGATTGATTTAGTTGATTGGAAATTAACTCTTTTTATTTAAAATATTGGTGTTTCAAGAACATTTTGTTAAACGTAATTTCCACAGCAGAAGCTTTATGTAAAATCAAAAATTCGTTATTTATTAGAGCATTTATTGAATCAAGTTACACAAAATATAATCATTTTCCATTTAGACCATTTTAGCAGATCTGTGTTTATTACTTAAGATTTACAAATTAGCTGTATGGCCATCATTTGAATGGATATCCTGTTCATATTAAACAAAACTTGCCTTAAAATAAAACTGATTTATTGGATTAATAATATAGACAGTGTAAGGGATCATAAAATAATTTTTCTTGAATTTATTTTTTAGAAAAAATAATATTTCATATTTGTTTCATTTCCTACAGACACGTGCCGAAAATTATATTTTTGCAGATTTCATTTCCAAAAAGATTTAATTTATTTTTAATTGGAGCTTTAATCAATGTGATGGCAACACTTTGAAAAAAGCTAATTTTTTCCCATGAATGCGAAACGTGCTCGAGTAGCTTAAATTTTATTTTTATTTTGTAAGAAAAAAAATCGTTGAAAAATATAGTTAAAATATTTATTTAAAAATTCATTAAAAATAGAAATTTAATTTTAAGGTTAAAACATTGGTATCATTTAAAAGATAGATTTTTAATCTTTAACTTGATGTAAAAATATTCTTTGTGCGGCAATATTTTCGGAATTTATAGCAGAAACACGCCAAAATTTCGCTTAATTTTTAAATAAATAAAATTCTAATTAAAAATTCGAAAAAATAATCCCAAGTGCACATTCCCGGTCTCCAAGGTATACACGTGTCAAATTTGGCAGTTGTTGGTTGAATGGTCTGGCCTGTAGAGCGCCAACACTCACACACAGTGAGCTTTGTTATAAGTATAGATATAGATTATATATTTATACTAGGATATTTTAAACATTTTCCTTTTAATTTAAAACATAATTATATCTCCCTGATTTATTTCACGAAAAAGAAAAAATCATGTAAAGAGGGGTTAACTCTGCAGTGCCCTAGGGCTGCTAGATTAAGAGTAACAAAGAGAAGGTCAATTAAAGAATGTTGTTGGCTGAGTTGCCATATAAATGAAATTTAAGAAACACTAGTTTCCGAACCTGCAGCTGCACTTGCGTTAATTTATTCTATTTGTTTGTGAGAAAAATCATAAAACATAGTCTTTTATGTCTAACAGTTTTCGAATTCTCCTGTTCAGTCTTTTAAGCGCCCTCAGACCCCTGACTCCTAATTAATAATAATTAACTACTCCTCTAAAACTTAAAGGCAAACGACAATTTTAATTCCACCATTCGGCATATGACAATGTGAAACTGTCTAACAAATGTATCATGTAAAATAAAATCCATGTATTGAAAATAAAAAATATTTTTTAAAAAAGAGAGAGAGCCTATATGTGATATTTTAAAAATTTTAAAAGTTGCTAGAATATGAGACAAAATTGGGTTGAACTATCAAAAAAAAAAAAGAAACTGCAATAATTATAAGAGATAATATTTAATTATTGTACGTACTTCTAAACACTTTTAGCAGATATTAAAAATAAAAATAAAAAAAACTTTACATCCACATTGGGAGAAGCACGCGAATGATATATATGATTAACAGAGAAATAGGTTTAATATTTATATTAACTTTAAAATAATAATTATATTATAAAATAATAATTATATTAACTTTTAAAAAATTATTAAAAATTAGTGAAAAATAATTCAATGAAAAATTGATGTTACTTTAAAGTCAATTTTTTTTTAAAATTTTAAGATGGCATGAAAATATTTTTGTGGTGTTTTGTTTATAACAGAAAATCTTTTCCAATTTCCACCCCATCTCATCCCCTTTAGAGAATCGTAGAAATTTTTTATTAGCGCAGTTGAGGGGGGACATGTATGTCAAATTTTGACTGAATTTGTCAAGAATGTAGGAAGATATGAGGACTTATTATCAGTGGAGGAGTTATTATCATCAATGATGACTTATTATCAGATTATATTATTTTCAATGTCTTGCTCATAAGTGTTTTGTTCTTCGTAACTTTGTGGAGAAAAACGAGAGGGCCATTTAATCCGTTTCCCATTAACTGATTGTAACCAAAATTTGTCACAGAACTATAATTTCAGCTATATTTCATTTATTTAAATCGCTGTGTTATCGCGTTTATATGCTTAAGAAAATACAAATAAACAGGTGATTATCCTATAAAAGGGTTTAGTTCAAAATTTCGTACGGATCCACACGTTAGATGCTTATATTTTGTACCAGGTTTTCTTCATCTAATGGTTTGCGTTATGTAATTATTTTGTTCACCAGCACACTTCCGATAAACAAACTTCTTTCAATTGGATTTCATCCAAAATTTAAAAGGAATCTACAAATTGGTGTAAAGTCAAATTTATTCGTGCGTCCAGCTCAAAGCAATTTGAATTATCATCTTCAGAGAAAGACCTCATTACAGGAACTCGCTTTTTGGATTAAAAGTGGAGATGCGTGAAAATCTTGACTCTGGACTTTTAGTTTCTAATGCATGAAGTACAGAGAAAGTAATGTAATCGTTAAAAAAAATTTTTAACTCGAGATTTTCAGGAATCTCAATATATTTTACCTCTCTGAGAACGAAAACACATTTTTGGCGTTATGGCTGTCGGTTTGTCCGTTTGTGACAAAGATAACTCCAAAATGTTTTACGCCAGACTAGATGAAATTAGGTAAATAGTTTTTACACCAAATATGTAGTTTTCTATTAAATTTTAGTGAAATCCATCCAGAAGAAAGTCGAATATAAGTTAGCACAAAACGAAAAGAAATTTCGATATACAAATTTAACATCCATAATGTAGACAGATCAAAATTTCAGCCATATTCAAAATGGATCGACCGTCTGTTGGTATGTATTTTCAAAAACATATAAACGCGATTTCTCAAAAACGTAATGACTTAAATATATCGAATTTGGTATGCAATTTTATGAATACAATTATAGTTTTTATCAAATTTTGGTGACAGAAATTTGGAGGAAATGCGTCTAAAACACAAATTCAGCTTTATTAGAAAATATGCGAGAAAGTTTTGGGTACATCACTGCTGTTGGTTTGTCGAATACAGTATCCAACGTACTCTTTGTATACTTCGCATTTAAAAAAGTAGAAAGATCGTGGTAAGTATTTTATTTTCCGAATTTAATTTAATCTTGCCAATTTAAACATTAAAGCTGATAGTTTTTTTTTTGTAATATAAACTATTAATTTCTTGCCGAAAGGTTTATGAAATAATGTCTTTTATTTATAATTATTCTAACAGTTTTCAACCATTTTATAAAACATGCCTTTGAGTGAAGACCATGAAATCTGTAAATATGTTTCTGCTACGCAGGTACTACTACTAGCAGAGAAACAACTTTCCACACATTCCTGGTGCTCATCAAAAGAAATGGGTCTGATCATTTGCAAGCAGGTAAACATGATTGAAAATGATTTAAAATCTCAAAAGCAAAAAATAATTTTTTAAAAGAATCTATTCTATTACACACCATATTAAGATGATTTCAGTTTCTTGTAGCAAATATAGAAGAACCGAAGCAAATCAAATGTTGAATCCAGTGTACATTCTGCCTTTGTAATGCCGTACCATCAAGAATCATTTTTCAACAGTTCGAATTAATGAAATTTTTCTTTATATTTTTAATTACAAAAATAGTGTTCTTAAATTAAAAATTCAATTCAGTTTTTTCTTTTTTACCCTTTAAACTTTGTCTAATTTATTTAACAGTGTTTCCTGTTTACATTAGAATAGCATTTGATATTAAAAAAGAAATTCTAACTGAAATTGTATTGCAATTTCTTGAATGTGTCATATATTTAACTTTTTTTACTGAAATCATTTATTTAATTATTTTTATTTTTAGTAAAAAGTTAGTAAATATGTCCATTCTTGTGTAAGATTAGTTTTTTGTGCATAAAAGAAGACGGTATGCAATCTCTTCGATCCTTCACAGTCCAAAATAATGAGTAAACTAAAGAATGCTTTCGAATATATTGACCCTACAACTTTTAATAATCAAAATCTGAGCATCATTTCATTTTTTTTACTTAAAAAGTTTATGCAAAATGTCAATCGCATTAACAAAGCGTCATTGTCAAAACGCAGATATGTACGTTTGCCATGAGGCGGTATTGCCCCAAGAAATGATTCAATTTTCATCAAGACAGGCATCGCACAAGAAAGGAGCATAGGGAGAGTAATGCAATCACAGAAAAAGTTGATCTCGCATTTCTGAGTTACATCCAAAACAGGCCATTTTATTTGCTCCCAGATAAGGGACATAAATCTGGGAGAAAGAATTCAAATAGAAAAGAATAAATATTAAAAAGGCTTATACAATGAGTGGTCAAACATTAAAATAACTTAAATACTTTAGAAATAAATTTTAAAAAGTCTAAATTTTTGGAAATATACACATTTTTTCCTTTAACTTGAGTAAAATGTTGGCCAATCCACTTAAGTGGAATTGAATGAATTAAAGTTCTATAGCTCACTGCACATTCTTTTTTATTACCAATACATTTCTTTTTTAAGTCTCTTTCTTTATTAATAGCCTTTTATTTGGGCACAAAAAAAGCGATATATACAGCTTTTACATTCTCTTATCCAGTCAGATATTCAGGAGCAAATTTACTGACCCGTTTTCAAGGGCCACTCTAATAATATTGTTGCTATGCAATTTTTTTCATAGTTTGATGTTTTTCCTGACAATTCACCTAGACTATATCCAGGTGCTCTAAAATCACTTTGCCGAACAAAAGATTATCACACACTTTGTCATGAGAACAAAATATGAGTGCCTTTACTGAGCCAAATTTATCGAATGCCCAAACTGAAATTTTTATTTAATAATTTATTTAATATAGAAGTATGTTTAAAGTATCTCAAAGCTGATTTACAAATTCGTTTTGAATATCCAATATTTATCACATTTCTTCATAAGAAAAGAAATTGATAATTTTTTTAAAATTTAATTAAATTAACGCCCCATTTTAGAGCAACACTAGGGCTATTTTGGGATGGATATTGTAATTCTGAACCACAGTCAGATGACGAAGACGACAACTGAGCTGGCACCCCTCTCCAAAATTCCACACCACACCAGACCCTCTTATACGATGTTTCTTCGGTGGAATCATGTCTTGAACCAGAAGCTCTCCGGTTCCAAAGCCGGGACCTTACCACCAGGCAACCGCGGCCTTTAGAAATTGATAAAGCACATTCTATAATCTATAAAAATCTTTTTTTATTATTTCCTTCAATTTTTTATATAAACGATTTTTTTCCTCATGTCTTTCGTCTCTTTAATCGTCTCTGCTCTTAATCTAAAAGGGCCTTTTTCAAAAAGTGGACCATGAGAGTAACTCGGGTTGCGTAACAAAATATTTCAGTGACGAAGTTCCTTCTTTACCAAAATTCTTCAGCCTGTTAAGAAAATCGTCTAGGTTTAAACGATATCACTGTAATTTTTTTTGGTGAAGAATTATTTCAAATGTTATTTTTAGAAAGAGTTATTTAATAATTAGATTATCTTTTAATTATAAATTAAATCAATATTTACTAATTTCGCAAAACTATACTATCAAAAATAGAGTTGCAAAAAAAAAAAAAAAAAAAGACCGTTTCAGCTATAAATGAAATCAGACTTAAACAATAAAAATTTAAGAATATTTTTTATTAAAATCCTTTCTTATAGGGAAAGAAAATCACCAGTAGGAATGTGTGTTGTGGAAATCTGGGAGACATGTGAGAACTTAACATTTGCACCTAACAAACTATTTTCACTCTTTTTTCAGTCGTTATCAAAGCAATTTATTGACCGACTTTCTTCTTCCCTTCCTTTTATTTCGTCAACAAAAAAATCCCTTTTCTTCTCGAAACTTTCCCTCTCTTTCCTGAAAGCGCGAAAGAGTATTCGCCCAAAAATCCAATCCTCCGTCAATAGGACTGAAATGATCGTTAGCGGGCCGCACACAAAGACAAAGCTACATCCCAGCAAAATAAAACTCCCGCCCCGGCTCTGCTTCTTAATGAACGCGCCTGTGGTATTAATTAATCACCCGGCTCACAAAGGGAAGAGATCAAATGGCGCAGAGAGAGATAGAAGCCCCCGAGGGTTGCGCCCTTGCGTGGTGGCGTATTTGGTCTGCGTGTTTGGAGCCTTGCAGCCACCCGAGTTGCCTAACACCGGGGCTGTCACAAACATCGGCCGACTGATTGCGTCAATAAGGCGGAAAACACGCGCGCGTTCTGTGACCGCGGGCGCCCCTGTCATTAGTGAAGCCCCGGTCCGGCCAAGGGTTGTCGTAAATAGAGGAGAATTGGGTTTCCCGATCAACACAGAGGAGCGCAGACCTGTGGGGAGAGGGCGCCTCATGTTTTTTGCTCTCCAGATGCTGCAATTTATTCAATATTATAGGACGGAAGTTTTTTGTTTCTGTGCAAACTTTGGCTGGCTTCTTCGACATACAGCAGTACAAACACAGTTACGGTTGCCGCGAAAAGAGCTGACAGAGACTCGCAACTCTTGCCTGCGGGAGATGGATTGAAGAAGGCACAAAGAGAACTTTAAACGCATTGAGTAGAGGTTTGGCACGCAGTGATATATATACCTTCGGGAAAGTACTATTTTTAAATTGTATCAAACTCGCTCACTCGTACATCTCAGCATGGAGCTAACTAAAATCGTTTTTCAAAGTAAGGTTTATATTATTTAATCATTAGCGGACTGTCAGAAATTCGCCTCAAGGTATCGACAGAAGAAAGGGGAGAAAGGTTTTCTTGGAATTGCACGTTATTTGGATGCAACTGTACAATAAGGAAACAACTCCAAACAGGCATAATTCTTTGTTATTCCTTCACCTATCATCATTTCTTCAGTTATATATATTTCTTCTTGTGTTTCTGAAGAATTTGTTAACTTCTACGTCCTGTGAAAGGTTCAAATCAAACATTTAAGTTTGATTTTTTATTTCTTTTAAATGATCTTTTGTAATTTAATTATCTGATTAAATTCGTTTCAAACCGTCAAATTCACAAGTGAGTAACTATAAACGACTTTTTATTAAAAAGATGGATTCATTGAATACGTCGAAGTAGTATCTTTTCAACCATAAATCATAAAGATGAATTTTCTTTCGTTCCTAACCTGTCTTATTGGTATCATCATTTTTTTCTGCTGTTTCATGAATGGATATTAACCTAGAGTTTTTAAATTTCATTTACTCTAGGAATATATCACTGACTAAAATAACGAAATATTTGAATTCAGAAATATAACTGAAACGTTACAAATATTATATGACATCAGTAAAATAACACAGAATCTCGAAGTACATGGCTTATCTATGCGCTCTCATTCCAACTTTCTCACTTCCAAATCTCTTGCATTGGTAATGCTAAACATCACAGAACGCTAAAACGAAAATCGCTTTTTTTCATGTCCCTATATCATGAAAAAATTGAAATGCTGAGAAATAGAACGAGATAAAGAAAAATAAATTGATTGGTATCTTCTACTCTCGCATGACGCATAAAAGCTATAATAAATGGGGGGAAATGTATTGTTTTCTATTTTTTTTATAAAATTTCTTTCTATATACTAGTTACACATTAGTTGTTAAATATTCACTTTTTTTAAGAATAAAGAAATAAATTTTATGCAAATCGATTTATAACTTCCGGTAACACATTCTTTACAAAATACACAGAAATGTGTTAAATTTTGGGTGTCAGAGAATGCCCTGAACGAAACTCTGGAGGGCATCGCTACATGGGCAGAGGACTTAAAACCGTCCATCAATGCAAGTAAGACTGATTATTGCATCTTTTCTACTGCTACACATCATGGAGGCACTTTCGGGATAAACATCAACATCAAAGACCAACTAATTGTAAAGATTGTTTCCCCTACTTACCGAGGTATTATTATGGACCCAGAACTTCGCTTTACGAAACCCGTTGAACATATTTCAAATAAAGTCTTGGGAAATTAAATATTCTTAGGAAACTATGTGACACTACGTGGGGTTCAAGATCTCACACCTTGAAAAGTACCTACTGCACTTTTATTAGACCGGTACTCAAAGTATGCAGCCCCAGTTTGGGCTACGGCTTCAACTTCTATTAAACAACAACTGGATTCTGTGCACCATAGAGCCTCAAAAATTACAATTGATGCCGTCTCCCCAACAACAATGAAAAGGCGGAACAGGAATGTGGTCTACCCTCTTTAGAGAGTAGACGCAATCTTGCCACCATCAAGTTCACCAATAGACTTCGCTACAAGAGCAATGATCATATCTCCACCAGGCTTTTCAATGATTAGAAATGTTCAACCGGGCTTAAAAGACTCTCTTCAGCTGGATAGATATATTAGAAAACTGGCCCAATTGGAGCATTCATCCTTAAATTTTCTTCTAGAACCTCTTTTTCCAAGAACACCACCGGTAAACACTAAGAGTAATATGAACTTGCTTCAACCCTGCTCTAAAAATGAGGACCCAATTATACTCAGACAAAAGGGTATAGAAACCATAGAAAAGCTCTCCCAGGAGAACGTGGCAGTTGCTTTCTCCGACGGTTCTTCAGATAAATTCCTCAAAAGAGGTGGAGCAGGCATCCTCTTCATTCCTCCACGCGGTGAAAAAGTCAATCTTAAAATTAACACATGTTTGATTGCCTTCAATTTCACCAGCAAACTTTTGACAGTCAAAGAAACTCTAATTTTTCAACTCACTAACTCTCAAACTATGGACCTTTCTAAGGGATTGGTTGTTTTCTCAGACTCTAAATCGGGCTTAGAAGCCATCGGAAATGGAGACGCAAACATCACCTCTACTATAAATGACCTACTCGATCAACTGCATTGCAAGAGGAAATCTTGTGTGCCGCAGTGGATACCCGCACATCCACTGATACTTTGGCCAAAGAGGCTCTAAATCTTGTCCAACCTAGTTCTGCCATCACACTTGCAGATGCGAACACTGTGGCCAGGTGTAGACTTATAAACCAACCCTCTAGGAAGCCTTTTATCACTGACTTCGATTTCCCTAGAAATGCAACAACTACACTGGCTATATTAAGAACAAATCACTATAAGGGAATGAAGATCCTTCCTGATGGTACAAGAATCTATATTCTCTGCAAGAACTGCCCGGAAACTCAGCTCACACCTTCGAGTGCCCATCTATTATCGCAGATGCCTTAAAGCTTGGCTGGTCACCGCTGATGTATCCACTTTGGGATACCATTTACAGTTCTAAAGCACCGAAGCTAAGAAAGGTAAAGAGACTCTTAATGTGAAAACTGAACTTTTCTTTATTACAAGAACTCTTATCCTCTGAACTTTTTATTATCTACATATCTTAAGAACTTTAACTGAGAATTGAAAATTTAGTTAAAGTTTTGTACCTATGATATATTTTGATAGATAAATGATGATATTATTTATTTTGATATATGAAATACTTTTGTAACTTAGATAAATTTTTGATAGTTGAATGCTACTTTATATATTTTAATATTTGAAATGCTTTTTCTAATTTTATAGTTGAAATGTTTTGTTGAGTTATATTTGATAGTATAAGCATTTTTAATTCAGTTGTTTTGACATTTATCAGTTTGCATTTGATAATTTTGAATTTTTTGTATTAATTTGATAATTGTGTTTGAGTTTTCTGTAATAAAAATTCAAAGATGGGAAGATGTTGGAATTCCTGACCTAACCCTAATGATGTAATCCCTTTGCGCATGCGCGCTGGTGACGTCAGGAAAAAATTTCCCATGATCCCACGGAATAAGTGATGAAAATTGAGATT
>JAPMOR010063801.1:278985-308812 GCA_026543865.1 Argiope aurantia
ATTTTTAAAGTTCAGCAACCACTTTTTACCTGATTTAGTCAGTAAATCAATCAATTATCAAGGTGAATCACTTAAACTCTGCCTTCATACATTACCGTGGTTTGAGGTGTAGAATCCAACTCTGAAAAAATCCTTGTAACAGTGATAGATTTCCAACAACAGACAAGGCAGCTACCTATAGCCGATTAGCTGCAGGAAAAGTAAGATGGCCAATTAAAAAAATATTATTAGCCAAGTTTCTAGATGAACAAATTTCTAAAAAAAATACTATCATAGAAAGTTCATTGCTTATGCAATTAGAAATTCTTAGAACTTCTTTTAATTTCACTAAATTATTTTTGTAAATCTACATTTTAAAAGCCTGTGCATAAGTTTGAGGTTCGAACTTGCAACGTTGGGGTTTGTAGCCGAGCAACAAGACCACTAGACAAAAGTGTACACGCATTTCCGGATGTTGTTATCTGGCTTTATGAAGTTACCACCACAATACTCTACCCCTGTGAGTCGGTGGAGTTTATCGGGCCAGTTATGGCAAGCGACGAACGTTATCATCGCCCCAAGTGTTATGGCGGGCGACGGCGAGTCTGTGTGAGTGATTGCTTTTGGTAGAGGGAGCCACGACAGCTGAACGAAGGATGCGGTTGTTCAGAACCAGGGTCACCAATGCGCAAGTTTGAGGTTCGACTTGCAACATTGGGGTTTGTAGCCGAGTAACAAGACCACTAGACAAAAGTGTACACTCCTTTCCGGAGGTTGTTATCTGGCTTTATGAAGTTACTACCACAAGCCCATCGTTGTTTCGTCACTATATCTATTTAAATGAAACTCTGTAATACTCTCTAATAATTCCAGTTCGCCAACCAAGCGCCAACTTTCTCGCCAATCCAAAGTACGTCAGTACGATACAAGACTACGAGAATGAAACGATGTCAGTACGATGCCACAAGACTGCGAGCATAAAACAACCTACCGGCCTCGAAAATTAATTATGTTAGGCTGTAAATTTAAGTAGTGACTACATATAAAATTGTTGTCGTGTAACTGCAAGTGTAATGTATTTTATAATTGGCTGACTATTAAATCCTTTTCAATTGCTAGAGTCCGTTTTCATCGCATTGCTCCTACAATGCTTTATTAAAAAGTCTTCATTGCCTTTTGAACCTTATTTGCAGTTTGGTGTGTTAGCTGATTTGAAGTGATAAAACAATAGGACAATAACCTGTTAAAAATAAATCACATATTTTGTAATAATTAGCCGGCAGATTCGATAACCAGCTGATTCGCTACGAATTTTGGTTGTGCTTAATTTCAATTAACCCTCTTATACGTAACTAAGACTCAGAACTCTTTCAAGAAAATATTTGTAAGCATGAAATTGTGACAGCCACCAATGCAATGTTATTTTAATACCCTCTCAACTATCTTATTCATTGTGTGTGTGAACTATCCCAATAAAATCAGGTCCCGTGACAATATAACGCTTAGAAACGTAGTTGTCACCGGCTCCTCAATTTTTTAATTTTTTAGCTTTCTTTTACCTTCTTATTCGTCACATAAATTACACAGGTATTAAACAGGATATTTCTTCCACAGATTTCAACAACGGAAGAAAACTTCACAATTAAATATTTGAGAAAACAATGAAAATGGTTTTAATTTCAGCACAATAATGTAAACTTGTTAAAAATTGTTCAGAAAAAATATTTTTAAAAAGTCAAAATTTAAGAAAAGTTTTTGCTACAATTAAATTAGCATTATCAAAAGCCAACTTTTTAAATTTTAAAATAGTGTAAAAATTAGTTTTGCTGAATAATATTTCCTAAAGTTGTAACGTAAAAATGCCAAAATCTCAAAGTTTTATTAACTAAAATTTCAAAAAACTCTCCACATTCCCTTCCTTATCAAATATATCTGTCTAAATTTGATAGCTCTAAGTCTGTTGTATAGAATGCCAGCATACACATACTTAGTCTCTTTTATCAACAGGAAGAACAGTTAAAACATCCTTAATAAGTCCAATGAAACGCTTTCGTTGGTGCTTATTGATGTTCTGTAATATAAACTGCTTAATTTATGTTTCAGCTAAAAGTAAAATGCAAGGATATTATCTAGATCGGAAATGGTAGATTTTTTAAAGTTTGGAATTTGTAATGAGTATTAAACGTTTTCTTTCAAGACGCATCAATGAAAGAAAAGACTGAGAACATAGCACACAAAAACATAGCACAAAAAAAGGCTTTTGACAATTTTTGTATCTTTTAGAAATGGAAATTCTGAGGTTGGAACAGACATAAATAATGAAACAAATGATTAAAAAAAGAGTTAATAAGTTATCTATACTTATATAAAGCTCAATGTGTGTGTGTGTGCGTGCGTGTGTGTGTGTGTGTGTGTGTGTGTGGCTACCAATTTGGTACATGTATACTTTGGAGGTCGAAAATGTGTACCTGGGGTCCCTTTTTTAGAATTTTTAATTAGAATTTTAATTATTAATTAAAAGCTAACTTTCCTGCCAAAAAATCTTTATTTTCCCCACCGCCAAATGAGTAAGGCTTCAGTTTTTTTTGCTTTCCCCACACTAATGAGACTAGGGTTAACATTTTTCAGCAGATTATTTCATACGATTCTGTTTATTTTCTTAATGTTTGATGCATTGAAAATTAAATATTATTAATTAATCGACCTTTCAAATTCATTCTGAAGTACTTTTGAATTAAAATAAAACAGAATAAATGAAATTAAAATTTTCTAATCTGCATAGCGTTATACCCCAACTGGCGTAGAAAAATTCACTCATTTGCGTTACCATAACTGGCGAATATTCACGCATCACCGCCAAATAAGTAAGACCAGTTTTTTCCCCACTCTAAGGAGGTTAGGCTTAAAAATTTTCGGCCGATTATTTCAAACGATTCTGTTAATTTTCTTAATATTTGATGCATTTAAAATTAAATATTATTAATTAATCGATCTTTCATATTCATTCTGAAGTACTTTTGAATTAAAATAAAACCGAATAAATGAAATTAAAATTTTCTAATCTGCATAGCGTTACCCCAACTGGCGTAGAAAATTCACGCATTTGCGTTACCATAATTGGCGTTGAAAATTCACGCATGCGCATTGTGCTCTGATTGTTGAGAACTATTTTCATCGGATTCTGATTCGATTTAAATTATTTTTAGGTTAGTTGTGTGCTTTTGTAATTAAATTGTATTTATGTTAGTTATATATTTTTTGTATATCTTATAGTTATAAATACATTGTTTTTTAAGTAGTTTTTTTTTAAACCTGTTTTCGACCGATTATTTTAAAAGCTTCTGTTTATTTTCTTAATGTTTGATGCATTTAAAATTAAACATTGTTAATTAATCGATCTGCTCATGATGAATCTGAGAAAATTTTGTTGAAAAGTTCTTGAGATATTATATAAATTAAGAAAGATATTCTTTAGTGCCCATAAGGTTTAAATACTCAGCGACTCTGTTTTCAGTACTCATATTAAAAAAATATGCTTCGTTTCAGCAAAAAAAGAAGATGTTCTGATATCAATTGCACTTTAATCATTTCCACTTTAACTTAAAGCATACATTCTACGGGAACTAACGGAAAATTAGAGAGATACATATTACGTTACGGCTGAAGGCCTTTATAATATTATGAGTGAATTATATGACTACCAAAATTTGAAGCTTTAAAATATTTTGATGAAGAATCTACTAAAATAGGAGTTACATAAAATATTTAATTATTAAAATTTTAACGAGAATTAAGATTGGCGAACCGGCTGGTTGCCAAAGGCGGCTAGTCTTAAATAAATGAACAAATAAGTTATTAATATCTACTTACATCATTCTTTACCGAAACATTCCTTTAAATTTTCTGTTATATTAAGATGCAATTATTTGAAATAATTATAAAGAAGATAATTAATGGAAGTAATGGGCGAAAGTAATTAACGCAAGGAAATGAAAATAATTTATTTCCAGACACGAGATAATGCAAGCTCATTAAAAAAAGGAAGGAAAAAAAATGAATCAATTTAAGTCTCTATATCGTGACTGGCTCATTAATTTGTAAATACAAATGGGGGAAAAAACGTTGGCAAACATAAATAATTTAATAAAAATGTTAATCTTCAAAGATTGGGTCTAGGGACATAATTTTACATTCATACTTAAGATAAATTAGAGAATACAGAATCCATTCGTTACAGTGATATTTTCTAAATTCCTTAAATTATTCGGAATTGAAAAGTTTCTTCAAATCGGATATTTATGTCACTCATAAAAACGATGTTTCGAACCTCGGTCGAGTATTTCAGAGGTGAAATGAAATCAAATCAATGAAATTTCACTCAATGAAAGTTCAAATCGGAATAGACTGAAACTAAATTGAATTCATGATGAAAAAAAAAAATTATCACTCGCCTGAGTCACAGTACAATCAAGGCCGTTTAATGGGGGCGCTGCAGCAGGGATGGGCAGACTTTTCCAGGGTCGGGACAGCTTCTGATTTCTTCAATTTGCTGCGCTCCACCCATTGGTGTAAGTGAGGTGAGCTGAAAAAAAGAAAGTTTACAATATTTATTATAACTTAATAATAAATATGGAATATGCACTTCCTACATAACTATAAACATAGTAATAATAGATAGATAATACATAGAAACAGACATATAATTATAGCCATAAATATAATAATATCAAATGATGCATTTGCTATTAAACAATTCAAAATACATTAGAAATAAATAATTTTCATGTAAAGTTAGTTCTTGTAATTATAGTTAGTAGAATCAGGCTACAGTCCGCCAATCTTGCATATTTCCATACATAATAACTAACTGTTTATCTTGCATTGGATTCTAAGTGGTCGTCTGTGAGACGTGAACGATGTGGTGTCTTAAAGACACTCATCGTTGAAAAGTGCAGATTCACACAGGTAGATAGAGCCAAAGAACGATGTTAAATGATATGCAACGTTGTATAAACTAGGTTATTTTACTTCGTCTTAGATTCCAAAAGTTATTGTTAGGTTCTGAACTAAGTGCTTTTAAAATTATGTCATTTTGAAAAGGGAAATTTCTTTTTCCTCAAGAGATAATCAGAATATAATGTTCCATAAATATACTTCTTTTAGAATGCGCGTCTTAGGTCTTAGAAAAGGCGGTCACCCCAAAATGTTTTTGTGATTCTCCGGTCGATCGCGATCGACTTAATATCTGCCCCTGTGCTTCAGGATGCACCATGCATTTGAGTCAAATGATTGAACTATGACAAGCATTTCTGCTACAAAGTGTGATGAATGACTAATAACAATAAACTTGAATCCAACATTTAGGGTCATTTGAGGGAAGAAAAAGAAGTTGCATTTTTTTGGTATCTCAGTGTGGTTATTCGATTTGTTAATTCAAAACATGAGGCATAAGAAATCCTCATTTATCTAATTAATAACTGCAAAAAGCTCTTGTGCTATGTTTTACCTTTGTAAACAGTTTTTGAGCAATACATACGAACATACGGCGTGTACATTTAATTCAGAACGACTTCCAGAAGTTGGTTTCATTGTCTGACGTGCAAAGAAAAAATAAAATGAAATAAAATTTTTAAACAAAATTGTCACATTCATACAAAAAGCATTCTAAATGTTTAAATACAAATTTATCAGAAATGTGAATAAATCGAGCAACAATAACAACAACAAAAATCCTTTCTGCACGCGATTTTCAGAGCAACAACAAAATATTAAGAATAAAGCTCTAAAATTTAACCAATATTTTTATTTTAAAATGAGACATGTTCATAATAAATCAAATGAAAGCACAAAATTAACCTTGAAAATCTATATATATGTTACGGCCAAAGCCCGAAGTTCGCGAATTGGCTGACCAATTCGCTTTTTGGCCAAGAGGTTTGACCAAAGTCCGAAGTACTTGCAGTTAATATTGTATATTCTACTTTGGCTGGCCATTTCGCGAAGTGGTTGGGAATCCTTGGCCAAAGCCAGATGTGACAATGATAGATTGATCGGTGGGTGGCATATTAAACAGAATACTTAAAAATAAGTGAAATGTATTCATTCTTGAGTACTTCATGTTGTTATAGTAGCTCCGAGTACAATAGACTTAAATTTGAGAAATGCATGTACTCATTTTTTGAATACATATAGGAATTCGAATATGAGTATGTGTTTTTCCAAATCTGCTGAAATTATGCAAGCTTAAATTTGCAAAAAGAAATCTCGACTGACATGGTTGGACCCAACGCGATTCGAATGCAGATCGTTCGATCTGAAGCCCAATGCGCTGCCAACTAGGGTAGTTCGCACAAGTGCAGTGTATTCCAAGAAATGTTTTAAGGGTGATCATCAGTCTTTTTCTGCCCCATAGACTTAATGCTAAATTCTCCAGATTACAGTCTCTTCCGAAATATCGGATTCATGAAATACGAATTTTTTTACAAGGGGAAAAAAACAATATTAAGAGTAAATTAAAATAAATAAAATTAAATTTATGTATAAAATATAAATAAGAACATCTTGTCATCTTCGACAGATGGCGCCAACAAAGAAATGTCTTTAAATAATATAAAAACTATTTTCCTTCATATTCGTTTTAATTAGCCCTTATTATTTTCCATTTGCCTTTGCAAAAAATTTCATATTTTTTGAAGCGATATTTCGGGAGACAATGTGATCTGGGATCTTTAACATTAGGCCCATAAAGTAGAAAATCACCCTTAAAGGTAATTGAAAACTGAATACTCAATTTACCTTTGTATTCATACACGATACACAACGCCTTTGCTCAAGATGTAATTCGTCATTTTGAAGGGCGCACATCTAATCTTCTTCACGCTATCACGTTGTTACGGCATATACGTTCACTGAATAATTTCTATTATGACTTTAATATGAAAACAGAATAACACGAGATCATATTTTTATATGCTTATTTTTAAGCTTTTTTTAATTTTTAATTTAATTTAATTTAATTTATTTTACTTCCTTATTTTTAAATACTTCATTTTTAACAGTATGCAAAACAATCTTCTCTAGATTTCTTTCTTCCTACTTTAGCCGATCGTCCCAAGTCACTTCGCGAATTGGCCGGCCAAAGCCCGAATCAGGGAAAGATCGGACATTGGTCGGTAAGTTTACAGCAACGTTGGCCAAAACGCAAATTGGCCGGCCAATTCGCGAATTGGCCGATTTCGGGCTTTGGCCGTAACATATATATAAAATATTAACGTACGTGGTGTAGAAATCCCTTTTATTATTTATTGACAAATGTAAGAAAAGCATCCTAGGAATTTCAGATTGCTTCACCGAACATTTTTACAATTGAACTGAATTCAGTGCTTCGTAAAGAGTTAATAAAATAGTTAAGAAGTCGAGTTCAAAAATAGACTTAACCGTCGCCAAATGGGTAATTGCTGATTGGCCTATGAAAATTGATATTCATATCTCATAAAAACAATTATCATGACTTTTAAGATTCAAAAAATTATATTTTTAATGAAATCAATCTCATTTCCGTATAATTTTTTATCTTAACTATAATAACACTGTTAATTCATTTTGATGTACAAATAAATTAAACAGTATGCACAATGTTTTTAAATTCTGCGATGGAATTTCATACTCGCCCATCAAAACCTTCAATTTCGTGCTTTTGCCAATCATTAACTCAGAAGTAGGATTTTCATTTCTGCTTTTATTTTGTAATATAAAAGGCAAAATTAATTTGCAGAAAATTGGCTATATTGAATTCATATTTTTTAATTGCATCAAATAATAATTTTTTTAATAAAAAAAGGCATTCTATATTAATAATTTACCGCCTAATGAGTTAATAAACTAGGCAATCAAACTGGTTGTCCAAGACAGGTAGTGTAGAAAAAAATTCTCATTTCTTAGAGCCTTCCAAAGATACGGGTCCTTAGGAACTTGCTTGATTCCTGATTTGATAATCCGGTTCTATTTTTCGCCGAGAACGTGAAGTTACTGTCTCAGTCAAACATATATTTCGCAATTTAGGTTCTTAGTTAGTTAAACGAATTATATTATATCGCGGGCTTTTGCGGTTGAATCACAATATGCTACCAATGACCTCAGTTAAGACACGTAGAATAGCAAGCAGAAAAATTGGTGTTTCTTCACAATAATTTTAAGCCAAGATTTTTTTTTTTCCCTTCACTCAATTACTACTTATGCCATTAAAATTCTTCGACAATATGCTATAAACATTTGTGCTTTAAGCGTCTGAAGAAAGTTATAAATCGATCTAAACGAATCGGGTTATAAAAAAATGCAGCTCCAGAAACATAATTTAAAATTTATTTTCATGAACATTATTTGAAACAAAGGGGAACATTTATAGCTAATATAAGCTTCATGTATAAATTTAAAAATGAAGAAACATATAATAAAAATAAAATAACTAAATTAAAACAGTTTCTTAATGTAGTTTAATATGAATATTTGTTTTATAATATACACAATTTTTAAAAAATAAATTTTGCTTCCAGATATTGAAGTAACTAACAGAAGACGTTTTAAAAATCTGGCCGACCTCAACATTATGCAAGTCGTGTTCCTATTCAGCCCATCGGTCAAGGTACGGGGTCTTTTTCATCCTATCCCTTTTTCTTTTGTACAGAAATTCTAAGAAATTTGTAAAAAATTACGCCTTTATTGCTGTTACCTCCATGGTGGAAGTAGAAAAAGAAAATTATAACAACGGAAATCAATGAAACAATGTAGCTCATGTTTTACCGGAGGATTGGGATATCAGTGAATATAGAGATCTTTTCTTGCCTCCCCAGCTCTCAACATCAAGTGTCATCCTCACGAGAACTAAGGGGAGGGGGGGAAGCACCACAGTTTCTTCACGTTCATTTGCATCCATAAATATCAGTTAAACAGAATTTTTCTTTGTTACCACTAACCAAATGATTTTTTATAGCTGCATCCCCATCCATTATGTCATGATCACAAGTGGTTTTTATACACAGGTTATGTCATGATCCTGTGTGGTTTTTTTAATACATAGTATCTTTATGCATATTCTTATTCCAAATAATTTTTCTATAATATTTCAAAGTAGAAAATCTTTGTAAACAGTTTCATTTTATTATCGTTTCTTATGTGTCTGTAAATTCTGCGCATAGTTATTTTTGTTTTTCCTACTGTGAGTATTTTGGTATTCAATAAAATTTCCGTAGCATGTCCATCAAACCGCTCAGTGACCGGAATGGTCAAGGATACGAGGGTGTGAGAGGCGCTCTGTTCTGTGATAACGTACGAAAGGGAGTAGCAGATCTACTCGCCAGCGTTCCAGTTGACAGTGAAAATGGTGATAGTTCAGATTCATCAGGTATTGATAAAAATTTGGGGAAGCGTTCATGACACATAATCAGGACAAAATGCTCAAGAAAATCTTTTCCTGCTCGGGAAAAAAGTAGCAAATCCTTATATTATATGCATTTCGCTTATAATATGAATATATTGGATGGAAATTTATGTTAAAAATTCTTCTTATTCTGAAAGAAGAAAGGTAAAACTTTTTTTTTTTTTTGAGTAGGTATATAAAAATGAAAGACAAAAGTTATGAAATATGAAAGTTGTGATTTAAGCCACTTTCTTTCTTTCTTTCTTTCTTTTTTTTTTTTTTTTGAAAAATTTCAAATGTAAACTATTTGTAAAATACAGATTTTCTTGTTCCTTCAACATTGTTTTATAGAGGAAAAAAGACTACTTGGTTCAGAAATAAAAAATTTTATATGAACGGAATAGAAAAAAGAAATGAATAAAGAAAAAATATGGGGAAAAAAAGCTGAGTTCAATTTTAGTTTTTCTTATTAAAAATCACATTTGTCTCTTAAATAGAAATATTTACAGTGAAAAATGTTCATATACTCTGACCATATTTTATTTTTATACAAATAGCCAATAAAGCAAGGGGTAAGTGTCTCAGAATTTTGGGTCAAAATGACCCCATGCATGTGCTGATGTTCAAAAAATGAGTGCATGAGCTGAAAAGTGAAGACCGTAACTTGTAGTGAAAGAAATTGAGAATTAGAATGACAGCTTTGTAGAATAATTCTCAAAAAAATATCGATTACCATATTCTCAGTTTAAAATATCATTATATGTAGCAATAGATTAGACCGAAAGTTGTCCATTTTTGATGTTATTAGTTTCAGTATTAATAAAAAACAAAGGGGGTGTTTCACTTTTTACAAAAACAATCCATGGGAAACTTAGTTTTTAAACGCTCGTCTCAAAGAAAAAGGGAGGATAGGTAAAGGGGAGGAAGGTGGCAACATTCGTCGCCAAATCATTAAAAAACCCATCCTTCCAGTCTGGGCTGGAAAGGGCGATAAATTACCGCCACTAGCGCGCCGCAAGAGTGGAGAATTAACAAGCCCCCCACCCGGTTGGCCCGCTCGTTATTTCTCCTCTGACACCTTCACCAATCGGAGCGATACCTCGTTAAAAGAATCTCGTTTGCTGTCAGCTTTTACGTGACATCCCCTCCCTCGCCCCCTCTGATCATTTGATGCTTTTAGGGGTGGCCCCAATGTATGCGTGCGTGCTCTCGGGGCCCTCGCCGCAATGACGTTTGTTACGCGAGGTGATGAGGTGGAAAAGCACTCAAATTGTTACGCGCGCCTCTATTTTTATTCACCTTTCCTCCTCACAAGGATCAAACAGCTCCCGATTCGTCGTTAAAATTCCATTCGTTAGCGGGATGCTAATCACTGGGCGCGAAACCGCGAATCTTGGCCCCAAATTATCATTAGGAGAATTGATGAAAGAGAATTCTGGCGTTTTCTTGCACTGTTTGGTTTGATTTGGCTTGGTAAAAGCTTTCCGTTTTTTTAGCGACTATTTCCAAAAGAATTGCATCAAAATGTTAGCGTGCAATTTTAATTTTTTTTTTTTTTTTGGATACATATGATAGAAGAATCAATTTGAAAACCTTACCTGAGTTTTAGATTTTTTTTTGTTAGTAATTTAACTTAAAAGTTACTATTTTTAATTTCATTTACACGAAATGAAGAAACAGAAAACATTGTAACAACCAAAAAGAACTTGATTAATTGAAGTTTTAATGAATGCGCCGAAGTCCGAAAAAAATTTATATCTATCGGTCCAACCATACGGATGTGAAAAAGGTAGCTCAAAAGCGCAACGATTTTACTTTAATAGCATTATACTTTGCATCTATTTTTATGCTCTCAAAATGAATCTCAAGATTGACTGTATTCATTTTGTCCGAAAACATTATACTCATCTGATAGTTTTATTGTTATTGTGGGATGATTACTAGAAATTAGGTCATAAAAGAGCTCCTTTTTTCTCAAACTTTAATGCAAAGATATCAACGCATTCATTGCACTGGTTATTGTTTTTCAATAGTTTTCAGTAACAAAATCATTGTAGTGAAAACCAAGTTTAGAACGTTTATTGTTGAACTATATAGACAATTGGCATGCAATACAGGCATGATGTGATTTTGTGTAATGCATTGAAAGAATTTATGAACTTACAAAAAAAAAAAGGCTTGTTGTGATTAGTCTAATAAGCTCCCAATTTAGTAGGAAGGGATTAGAATGTGGATATCAAGGAAAAAAACTTTACAGGCGAAGTGGGAGCACGTCAAACATGTGCATTCGGCGTTCTCAGTGCAAGGCTACGATATCCAACGGAAGTGGTCTTCCCCGAACTTTCTCGCATATTCTCTCATAAAGGTGTTATTTCTTCCCCTCTACATTAAATTAAAGACCATGAGCATGATATGAACATCACGATTGTTCAGATTTTTATTTTCAAAATCCTCTCTTGAGATTCGTATGTTTCGTAATAAAGAAAGTGATACTTATGTACTGGTAGCAAAGCATGGGGAAAAAATAATTAAAAAATATCGACCCTTAACATAAAAGAAACAACGGTCTTTGGCATTTCACTACCATGCAGTTAATACACTGTTGCCGAATTCGACCGACAAATTCAGAGGGATCATATTAGGCATCAAGAGGATAAGAATCACCATACAACATGGGGTCCCAAACGATGTTTAGGAGGCGAAAATCGCAAAAATATAGGGAGTCCGGCAACTGTTGGAAACTGTAAGAATTAATTTAAAAAATAACAAATAACGTTTCAACGATGAATTTTTTTTAAGTAAAAGCACATTATTGAAAGTTTTTTTTTTCATGTAGGTAACATGTTGATTTGATGATCTAGGGGGTCGTAAATTAATGAAAACGAAAAAGTAGAACTCATATTTGCAAAAATATTAAAACTTGAAGAAAAATAAAAGCTTGCAAATATAAGAAATTTTATATTCTATAATTTGATATAAGTGTGTAGTGTGAAAACTGGGAAGTTTTAAAGATATTCAAGAAAAACTAAAATGGAAATCAGAAAGCATTGCTGCAACATCGGTATCGATGTTCGTAGAGGGCATTGTCAAATTCGAAAGGTAAATTGAGTTCAAGGATAATGGGCATTAAGGAGATGAAAAATTACCAGAGAACAAAGCGTCGCAGGTAACATTTATTCAGTGAAACACGCAAAAACAGAGGTCGAAAAGTCAGTGAACTTGGCGAAGAGAACAGCCCTATAAATGCGATGATTAGGAACGAAGTAATCGAGAAGAAGCCTTCTCGTATGTAAATTTTTCATGTGTTCGAGGAAAATAAAAGCGGCTAGCAAGTATTTATTAATGAGCATTGCAGAATGGATGATCGTTAAACTTCATTTGCAAACAGCATGTCAGATTTCACGAATGCAACTTAAATGTGCTGGTGCACCTCATGCTTTAATCATATGTTCTGGAGTGCAATGGTCATTACACGTTGCAGTAAATCCGTTACAAGAAAACAAGGTACTTTGTGCCGCTGAGGCGTTCGGGCAGATCCCAATAAATGACCCTGCCCAGATGTTAATATGAAAATTGTACGTTCGTCAAGATAGTAATGTGGGGATTTTCGAATGACCAA
Source organism: Argiope aurantia (assembly GCA_026543865.1). NCBI lineage: Eukaryota > Metazoa > Arthropoda > Arachnida > Araneae > Araneidae > Argiope > Argiope aurantia. The sequence goes on from JAPMOR010063801.1 coordinate 291,999, forward strand.
ATATGCCCATTGTGCGTGCTGAAGGCACCTTCTCTCCTAAAGCAGGCTTCATCTGAGAATAAAGCTCTAGCAGAAAAGTGTACATCTTCCTGTGTGTCATCAAGCATCCAGCCTGTGAACTCCACCCGATTTGCGATTTTCATTGAAAAACGCTCATTTCGACCCTATATTTTATAGTAATTTTTTCATTTCCTTAATGCCTACTATTCCCGCTTTGAATTTATCTTTTGAATTTGACAACACCCTCTGCAAACATCGGTACTGAAGTTGCAGCGATGTTTTCTGGTGCCCGATTAAGTTTTTCTTGAATATCTTTAAAACTCCCCAGTTTTCACACTACACGCTTATATCAAATTGAAGAGTCTAAAATTCCTTACATTTTCAAGCTTTTATTTTTCTTCAAGTTTTAATATTTTTGCAAATATGAGTTCTAAACTACTTTTTCATTTTCATTAATTTACGACCCCCTAGATCATCAAATCGACATGTTACCTACATGAAAAAAAAAAACTTTCAATAATGTGCTTTTACTTAAAAAAATTCATAGTTGAAACATCATTTGTTATTTTCTTATTAATATTTTACAGTTTCCAACAGTTGTAGAACTCCCCATATTTTTGCGATGTTCACTTGCTAAACGTCGTTTGGGACCCCATGTTGTATGGTGATTATTTATGTTCTTGATGCCTACTACCATCCCTCTGCATTTGTCAATCGAATATTGTATATTTCGAGCTTCTATATAAATTTGATAATGTATATTATACAACACCCTGCTCCTTTTTTTTTTTTTTTCTGGACAATCGAAATAAAATTTTGACATAGAATTTCGACTGTAGTCTGAAAGGTCGCATATCCAATTTTATATATTATATCATTGCGTTTGCAAGACTGACAGAAGATCAATAATGAAACAGGAGTGATTCAATACTTTATAAGAATCTAGAATTTAGTTGCTAAAACTGTGAATCAAATTTTATTTCCCCCAATTGTTACATTTTTGAATTATCATAAAGCAGACATGCAAAGAACAGATGGATAGGTCCTCTAGACGGATTTGGTTCCAAATTTAAAATGGACTCATATATTAGATAACAAATTTTATATATTTAGTTTTTTATGGTTTGCAGTTATAGTGTTCACATGCGTTCGGACAGCCGGATAGACAGGATCTGTATACTTTGTATCTTTCGTATACAGAAAGTAAACATAAGAGTGAAACATGCTGATAAATTGTGCAATTGGTGTATACAAGAAACAATCTAGATGACTTTATGCTCTGTATAATGATCAGCAAGTTTTAGAAGAAATGTACAGTGGCAAGTGTGGGAGAAAAGTTAGGAAATGGACAAAAGTATCGCTTAATGAGCTTGAAGATTCTTCCAAACCACATGTGTTCTTAAAAGAAAATTTTTTTTGTAGTCGGCCCAGAAAAACAACGACAAAGGATAATCTAGATAGTGCCCTGATAGCGAAAAAATATCGTAATCCAGGGATGGGCATTAAGTCGATCGCGATCAATGGGTGAACCACACATATAACCACCAAAATATCACCAAGATATTTAGGGATGACCGCCGTTACTAAGACCTAAGACGCGCATACTAAAAGGAACATATTTATTTAACATTGTATTCTCTCTATCTCTTGAGGGAAACGAAGTTTTTCTCATTCAAAATGACATAATTTTAAAGGCACGAACCTAAGAATAACTTTTAGAATCGAATGGACGTATCCAAATTGAAAAAAAGTTGCATATCATTTAAAATCGTTCTTTGACTCTACTTACTTGCGTGATTCTGCACTTTTCAAAGATGAAAATAATTAAGACAACATATCGCTCCCGTCACGCAGACGACCACTTATAATCCAGCACAAGATTAGCAGTTGGTAATTATACACCGAGATATTGGTGGACAATATGTAGCCTAAGTCTTCTACTAATTATAACTTTAGAAGAAAGTGATTTATTTTTTAATGCATTTTGATTTATTTGATATTAAATGCATCATTGATATTAAATTTGTGACAATTATTATTATTATTATATTTGTAGTTATGTAGGTGAGTACATATTCCGTATTTATAAATAAGTTATAGTAAATATTGTAGACATTTTTTTAGCTCATCACACCTCAGCCACTCGGTGGACCGGAACCCCTTGAAAAAATTAGAGCCTGCTCAGCCTGCCCAGCCCCGTCGTCATCTGTGAGCAGGTAACATTACGGCAACAGAAACGACAAGTGATGCTGTTTAATATCGCCAGAAACCTTCGTGATAATATCTTTCCGCCTAGGTTGATGCATCCCATTGACAGTTGTTCGTCGACCGATGTAAGGGTCACAAAGACTGGATATTTCCTGAACAAAGTCACTCCTTCTTCATAAATGAGAGTCGTTTCGACCAACCAATGATTCTGAATGCCAAATGAAGCGCAAAGGGATGAAGATATCCCATGTACATCTAAGCGAAAAATGGTTAAAAGAATCTTGATGGGCTCTTCTTGGGAGGGCATTGTGATAAACCGATAGATCAAATTCCAAAGTTTCGAGGAAAATATTGTTTCTGGAGATCTCTAGTATCAGCAAGTGATCATCCCCCCATGTGCTTATGTTCTGAGTTGCGGCCTTCATTTTTATGGACGATAGCGTAATGCTAAAATACATCGCACTCACGCTGTTGCTGAATTTCTAGAAAGTGAAGGCATCTCTTAAATAAACTGGCCAACGCACTCCCCTGAATTAAATCCCATAGAACATATGTGAAGTTCTTTGGAGAGACACCTTTCCATAAGTAGAGTGATTCAATATACTGATCTGATGTATTGATTCGGTATTTGTACTTTGATATTATTTATTTTTCAATAAATACTAAATTACTTGATAGCAATATAACATCACCTATGGTTGCTTCAATATATAATATTTCAATTTGTTATTATATACGAAATTTAAAAAAAAAATATTGCAATCGTAAAAAAAAAAATAAAAAAAAAAAAAAAAAAATAAAAAAAAATTAAACTCGAGATTTTCATGAAACTTTTTGTTTCGGACCTCTCTGAGTCTGAAAAACATATTTTTGTGCATTATGGCTCTCTGTCAATCTGTCTGTCTGTCTACTGTGACAAATATAACTCAAAAACGCTTCGAGTCTTTTCACTAAATTTGTAGATTTCTATCAAATGTTGTGCAAAATCTGTTGAAGTCTGTCTGACTGGCTGTTTGAGTACAAATGGACTCAATAATTACAAAACACAAAGAGCCATGTAAATAAAATTTGGCACACAGGCTTATCATCTCAAATAGAGATTCGTATCCAATTTTGAACCAAATCTGCGATGCTGATCCGGCGGTCTCGTGCATGTAAAAGCGATGATTCATAAACGCGATGACTTAAATCAATGAAATTTTTTGTATTGTCAATTGCAGACTACAGTTGTAGTTCCATGTCAAATTTTGGTGTGAATCGGTCTGAAAAAAGGCGTCCAATACACGTATTTTCAAAATAGTAAAAATGCTCGATTCATGCCATAGATCTGCATCTTGTAACTATCTGCAATTTGTAAGCACTTTGCATGGTGTTGGTGAACGCCATTCCAGGTATTCGAGGCCTTATCTAAGATCCATAATTTTATGAGGGGGGAGGGATTCATTGGAGAATATGCGAGAATGTTTCGGGAGGACCTTTGCCGTTGGCTTTTGTCTCAGGATTGAAAGGAATTTGAAAATAATAATTGAGATGAAAAGTAATCTATTTACCTTTGCCTTCCAGTTTGCCGAAAGGAATTATTTTAATAGTAACTGGACATCTAGCAATATCAGATGAAGAAAAAAATGTGAAGAAAGTCCGAGCTTATATTAATCATTAATGATAAATAAATCAAAAATTAATTAATGATCAAAATGCAAAATTAAAGTAGGTAGGTAAAGTATCCATGTTAAAGTAGGTAGCATTAAAAATATTGTTTTTAGTAGTTAGTAAAAAAATAAGCAATATGAAATATTATATTAATAAGTATCTTTTAACGGTTTTAAGAATGTTTTTATTTATATTGTTTAATTTCCTTTTATTTTCATGCTTTCATTCTTCGTTTATGCCAACAAAAAATTTAGATTATGAAGTATTTCGTTCTGAATTTGTTAAAATCTTTTTCTTAAATTTGAGCCTGAGCGGTTTTCGCGACATTTTTAAAACAGTTTTCTTTCATTTACTTTTCTTGTCTAGATGACGGGAATCAATCTCTCCACTAACAACATCGGTGTTCGCGAGCGAAAGCGAGCAGGTCACCCACCTTCCTAGTGTCAGCAAGAAATTTTTTTGAAGTTTAACAAATTTAATTTTTCAAATTGAAGCTCAAATTTTAGATGAGATGCACTGCAAAGTGAAGTAAAATACTTTTAAAATTATATGTGTTTTATATCTATCAAATTTTCAAGTCATTAAAAGAAAATCACATAAAATGTTCAAATAAAAATTTTAGCAACCATTAATCCCAGCGAATCAGCTGATGTATATATTTATGTATGATGATATTTAAAAAATTTTTTTACTAGTCTCGAATTCTGAGAAATTTTTTCTTACTAAACAGGCTTGCAAACAGTCACTGTAAGATTTTTACTGTCAATTTAAAGAGAGCTGTTTACGTTGATCATTATATTTGCATGCTCTGTCGATAGAAGACAATTATGTAAATAACTCTATAGAAACATTTAGTGGTACATAAGTATCAAATGTACTCTTTGATCACGATATGCAATGGCTGCGTTGGCCTGATAGTAAGGTCTCGCTTCGGACCTGGAGGGTTCCAGGTTCAAGACTCGATTCCACCGCATAAACGGGTCTGGTGCAAGTTAAATCCACCAGGGCCAAACGTCCTTACGCTCATGTAGTGAGGAAGTTTGGAGAGGGGGGGTGCCAGCTCAGGTGTCGTCCTAGTCATCCGATCTCAGTTCAAAATGACAAGGTCCGTCCCAAAACCGCCCTAGTGTTGCTTTAAAATAGGACGTTAATATAACTCAAACTAAATTTATGTGGATTTCTGTTCATTTCGGTTGCTGCTTCCTTTTTCTGAATGCCAACTTTTTATGTACTGTACTCTTTAAAACGTGTGTAATGTCTGCATTATTTTGAGCTCTGGAAGCATTTCCATCCTTTTTTATAATTGAATTTTTTTGCGTTGCGTCAATTTTTTTTAGCTCTGCTAGTCTTTTTTTGGTTCCCTGAATACCAGGATTTCTAACAAAGTTCGAAACAGTATTTGGACTGATATGCAGCTGGCGTGCAACCGCTCTCACACCTTTGTCTTTTTTGAAACTCGCTTAAAGGTCTTCCTCTAGGCATTCTAAAATAGATGAAACCAACGACTTTCAATAAAATAGCATGTTTTTCTTAGCAAAAACAGCTAAAAAGAATATAACAAAAACTTTCAAAGTTTACAATGTCTTCCAAAGCAATTATTTTAACCCTTTCTAGGGCCGTGGGAAGTATGCTTCCCACCAAATTTATCAATCTTTGTATGAAATTATGTAGGTCGGCATAAGTTCTGACAATTTTTTTTAGTAAGTCAGAAACTTAGATGCTTCAGTTCTTTATCTCAGACAAAATGATGTGTCTTGATTTGTTACTTAATTATTGATTAACCGAATTAATTAATTAATCAAATTAAATTTATCTAATAAGCTGAATGAATCCCTTTTTTTATTTTAATTTCAAGCCTAAAAATATTTTAACATAATATGACTAGAAAAAAAATGGCCCTTTAAAAAAAGGGTTAACTTGTATACCATTTTTTTTATACACACCAAAAATCGTTAAGTACAGTTATGTTTTTATTAGTTATTAGCTGGTAACCGGCGCGTTGCTGCCTCAGAAGAAATAATTTTGGAATTTATCGTTTGAAATTGTTACCTTGTTTAATTAGGAATGATATATAGAGGAGAAGTATAAATAATATTTATTCTATTTTTGACTTTATTATTCAAGTATACTGTTACAAGCCTGTAATGCTGCTTCCCAGCACGGTTAGTTATCAACGAAAAGACCGATTTTCAATAATCTGTATTCGATGCTGCTCGGGTGCCGAGCCAGTAATCATAGACAATGCTGGAAACTTCGAGGATTTTAACGATCCATCCAATAGGAACTGAGATACTCCCGATAAGCCCAGAAGGTTCTCAGCCCGCCTCCCGGGAACTATAAAAGGACGAAAGTCTCAATCTGCAATGAATCGCAGTTGGAAGCGTAGTCGGAGTCTTAAACAAGTAACGAGTCTTCGAGAGGATAGCGAAGCAACGGCGGAGTGCCAGCATTTGTGTGGAGCTCAAGCTATTGCTGAATCGAGCTGTGTGCCGAGTCCTGTTGCCTATAGTGGAAGAGGCATCGAGTCCTGTGAGTAGCCAGTCGTGTGGTAGTGAGTCGGCAGTTGGATACAACTAAAGCGAGGAGACAGTGGTGAAGTTCAGCCATTTGGAGACTGTAGAGCGCAGCTCCGAGGATCCCCTCTCCTGCTGGATTCTGTCTGTTGTAATGTGCTGTCCTGTCTTCGTCTCGGCTGCAGATCTTTGTGTTAGTGTCTTCGTGTTAAATAAATGTCGTTGTTGTTTCCTACTAAAGGACTGTTTATTTCTGCATCGATCGTCAAATCAGTAAAAAGAACCCCCACAACGGAAGTAGAGTAAATCCGTAACAATACTTTAGGGTAGATAATACTTGTTTTTCCGTTTTCAGCAAAAAACAAATGCCTTTCGTGGCTGTCCGACTCGTGGGCATCCAACATACAACTGGCTAGTTGAAAAATAGATTTTCTAGGTTCAAAGCAATAAGTTGGCAAAATTTCATCGTCATCGGATGAACGGTACGGCAGCGCAGAAAATACGAACTTCATTTTTATATATTAGATAGATGAAATTTACTCATTGGAACAGAAGAAAAAATAGTTTAACAACATAATAAAGAAATTTAGAACAATAAGATCGAAACACAAATCATAAGTTACAAAATATGACAGTTCTCGTTTGTTCGCATAGTGTGTGAGCAAATGGTTACATCAAAACAAATTTACTGCTGTTGACTTAGGTCTAATTATTTATTCATGCTTTGTACATATTCTATCTCAACTTCTATCCCATTAAAGCCAAAAGGAATCCGCCTCAAAACAGCATCCGTCAGCAAAAACACACTCATTAATGTCGGAAATGTATACATATAATAATGTAGAAACCCATAATTACCGAGATCGTTAATCTTACGTTGTTAAAAAAACTTCAATCACAAATAACGCAAGGGCCGCCCTAAAAGTTTCTCACATACTTTTTCCTACAAAATAAATAAAATAAGGAACCTATAGTCTTGATCGTCACAAATGCTCAGGTGTTTATTTATTCAGTTTGACACATCATATTCAACAAGCACATTAAAGATCAATGAAATTCAGTACGTGTATTTGTCACCAAAACCGTACACTTCTAATGAATTTTGAAACCACTTAGTCAAGAGGAAGGGATCAAAAACGTTTGTTCGATTTATTTCACCATAATAAAATGCGCTACATCATGCATATAGGGTACTCAAGTTACTAATATTTCTTGAATTGTCGTGGAGTTTTCCTGGAACTGACTGTGAGTAAATAACAAGCAGACTTATGTTAAAAAGTATTTATTTCAAATTAGTATCATCATAAAAATATTAACCAGTTATCCAACATTAAGAAAATAATTGCACTCAAGTGCTTTAACACACATCGACAGGAGATTCTCATTTACATGGTGCTGATTTTTGTACAAGTGTGAAACATTTAAAAAGGCAAATTAAAAGAAATCTCACTGCAGTAAACTTTGAAATGATTTTAACAAAGATTTGGCAAACTGTAGTGCTGACAGAGAGCTCCCATTTCAGGAGGAGCTACAGGGGGAGTTTCATTGCATACTCTCGATATAGCACGCTAAGACTGAATTAGTCAAGCATTAATAAACTAGACAAAAATGGCAAAGTTTTATAGCTTAAAAAATTGATCCGTTTTTGAACATAATATAATACTGAAAATTTAATTTAAAGATTATTTGAAACAAATATTGAAAGAATCCATAAAGTTATTTTTGTTCCAAAATAATTTTTTAAGGAAACAAAATGATCAATGGTTTTAGATACTTCATTACTGTGCAATATAAATAATAAAAGTACAATAGAAATAATTATTCTCTTTGAAAACTAAACTCTTAGATACAAATGTGCAATGAAAATTGATTGCTCAAAAATAATTCATTTTTCTTTATTACAGAAAATGAGAACTGAATAATAATGAAACATCCAGCAGTGCTAACTGGAGAAATGTCAATACAACACTACTGAAATATTTATTGAAAACTTGGCATCATTTCTTTCTTTTCCCCTTTTAATAAAATTAAAACAAATTTATTTTACACAGAAAAAAATTAAGTCCTTACTTTATTTAAATATTCAAAACACTAAGCATTTTTTTTGTTTCCATTAAAAAATTACAATATTACCATGAAAATATTATCAATTCATATTTTAATTCAAAATTGTTAAATGTTACATCTATAATGCATCATGAACAAATTTATAAAAACGGAAATTGAGCTTACAAATTTTAAAAAATGATTCATTTAAGATATGGCTAATGAAGTACAATAATCTTGAAATGTTGCTAAAAAAAATTACAATCAAAACAAATTATTTAAAAATTTATCCTAGTTTTTATATTAAAAATTCCTTAAAATGTTTTATAATTAACATATTTGGAATCAATGAATAGTCAATAAACTTATCATTAAATTTTAGCTGAAAAATCAAATATTTTTTTAATTAATTTTATTTTGTTTCTACCATAAAAAATACTACACATGGCTCAAAACATCACATTTTCTGAAAAAATAATTTCACATCTGGAATGACAACAACTAAATATTTAATTTAAAGACTAGAAAGGACATTTTAAACTTTAATGCTACAACAATTATTAAATATAACATTAAGAGAAATGTGAAATGGCTTGATTGGAAAGGGAACAAAGAAGGTAATATAACTTAACAATAAAACTTCAAAGTATTCTTGAGCAATCATGAAAAGAGATTCTCATTGCAATAATCAAGATCAAACATATTCCTAAACAAACAAACAAAAATTAACTCTTCTAAGCAAATAAATCACTAACAAATCTAACTGCTAACACTTTAAATATATTTAATCTTTATGGCACTTGTCAAAATTCAGATCAATATCATTACATAATACATAAATAAAACAGTATGAGTGGCAATATAATACAAGAGGAATTATCAAAATTAGAAATACTATTATTTAAAACCGAAATTCATTAATTTAATACTAAAAAAATATTTTGCACAAATTGGCAGTAAGCGATTTTCCCAAAACAGCTTAATGAAAGCTGCATGATATCAAGCACAAATCTCTTATAATACAACTGATATCCAAACCACCAAGAAAAATACATAAATTTAATACACTCTTTGCAGATTATTATCACAATATATTTTGTTTGTTTCCATCTTTTAATACAATAGATTTTTTTTTTTATTTCCAAATGTGGAAGAATTTCTTTCTTCAAATAGCAAGATCATGTTAATTTTCAATAATGACAACAATAACATATAATCAAAGCTTTGAATTAGCAAATATTACACAAAACTAATTGATTAAAAAAAAAGTTGATAGCAACTACCAAAATCAATCAAAGGATATATATATATATATATATTAAAATAGATTTTATAAACAGCACAGAAGAAAAGATTCATCACACCCTCTGAATTTTTTTATCCAATTGATTTTTTTAACCAAGCCTAGTATTCATTAAAATTCTAAATATTTGTTACAACAAACTTATTTTGTGGTAATAATCTGCATTTCTACAAATAACACACCACATAATTTATTTGCTGCATGTTAATATTAGAGAAAGCTAGTAATGTAGCTAGTAAAGTAGTACAGACATAGATTGTATTATTTCTTACAAGACAGATTTAATATTTGTAAAAATATTTTTTATCAGAAAAAAGAAAGCATATCAAAAATATTCACAAACTAACATGATTACATCATCCATTATAAAACTTTAAAAAACTAAACAAAGGCAAAGTGAGTTGAGCCTAAGAGCTTAATATTCTATCAGTACTGCATATTCCAAATCATATATATTATCAGATATCCAAAATTAAAGAAAAAGAAAATTAGAAATAGATACGTCATTTTACAAGAGAAGAGAAACACAATAATAAATACTTATTGCAAGTTGTAGCAAATGTGACCACATGTAAATTGCATGTTTTAGAATGAGATCAATAGTTAAACACTTTCAGTAATACATAATTATACTTCGGAAGAAACTGTTTAAAAGCAAATATTACACAAAAAGCAAATGTATATTAGATAAGTACACTGCCTTCATCACTATTGTATGTAAAAAAAAGGGAGGGAGGGGGTTAAACACTTAAAGCATGCAAATTAAAAGAAATAGGTACTTTTATTTCCAAGAGTTATTTATCAATTAACAGAATTAAAATCATTTGAAAATCCTCCACTGAATTAAAAAAATTTCTGAAAATTATAGCAAAGATATTAAAAAGAATTGGTTTATTCACAACTTAAAATATAACTTAAAGGATAGCTGCCTTTATAAGAACAAATTTTAAATGCAAAATTTGGAATATTTCATCAGTAATTCTTTTACAAAAGAGATTACTATGTATTACAAAAATACTTATATCTAAAAAAAGATAAATAAAAATCCTTTTAGGAAATAATTTCATATTCTCACGCACTAATTTTCCACACATTCAAATATTTGAAATATACTGAAAATCTTTATTACACAAAATTATTCAATTACAAACAAACAAGATATGTTAAACATGGCAATTAAAAGTTCTAATGGGAAAATTATGGGGACATAGTACAAACTGCTCAGCAGCTATACAATGTGGGGCATAATTACAGAACATTCCTTTAGAGAAGTTTTGTATTCAATCCAGGTACATAGAATATAGATGAGCTCAAATATAACAAGATTCATAACAGTAACAATTAAGCTTTATTATGGTCATTTTGCTCTTCTATGAAGACTTGATTTGTGTAATTCGCCAGGTGATCGAAGAGTTTCTGGCGCAGTGGCATTTGAGGTGGCGTTTTCAGCACTACGCAGCAGAGCCTGCGCTATTTGCTTTTGACTTGGGAAAATAAACTGTAAAAGAGATAGCTGGAATATATTTATGAAACAGAAACAGTAATTTGAATAAACTACAGATGATTTCTTAAAATGGTAGCTAATTTGAAACGGTAGAAGCGCATTTGATTATTTTTATATCAAAAGTACGATAGATATTCTTAATCAATTAATTGATAACTACCTTTCATACTTTTTTAAAAATAAAATGATTAAATCTATACTAACATATTAAAGATACCTTTTATTAATAATGCATACTTTGTATAAATAATTTCTTTAAAAGAAAATTACAATAAAATACAAATGGTTTACATGAAAATATCAATTTTAAATTTTCCATTCATTATGGTTTATTTATTTATTTAAATGGGGCAATCTATTATATTTTTAACTTCGTAAAATATAATTTAAGAAATAACAAATAATAATAACCAGATTTAAATTTATACATCTGGAGTTTAAAATAGAAATATCAATTAAATGCTTTTTAGTAAATAAAATATAATAGATAAATTAAGTAATATTAAAAGATAACTTTCTATCACATATTCATGAAGCATTGATTCATTTCTATTGTAAAGATAATACAATTATGATTATATAATAGTGAAGTTTTGCTTTAAGTAAAAGCTTGCAAATTCATAAAAATATATCTATTGATATATTATGTATAGATAAATAAATGGAAAACTATTTATTAATTTAATGGTCTGGCAATATTCTAGTTCATATCAAACACACTCAAATACCTCTATTATCTTACCACATTGTAAAAAATCAAATAAATTATGTTAAATACGCATATGCAATTTTAAATGATTAATCATAATTTTTGTCCACTTATGAAGTATTATAGAATGAAATAAGGCAGCACTAGGTGTTGAGAGAATGCTCCAACATTTATTTATCGATTTATTGTTAAGCATGCATAACTTGATGAATAAAAAGGAAAGCAAAGATTTTCATGGTTTATCACTGAATTGCAATCACAGTTATGAAAAGTTGACTTTCAGCGAGTAATGTTAACAACAACCATGTTGGCACATTCTTCACCAACAGTATCACATAACATCATATTTCACAGCAATGAAAATTTCATTAGTAACTACTAAAATAAAACATATTACTTTGAAACAAAATATATTTTATTCCTTCGAAAATCAGATAATACTGTAAGCATCAAATTGTGATCATTTTCTTAGTATACATGATTTTGCTTTACTCAAGATCGGAACTTTGAAAAAATTTGAGTAAATCGGGAATTGAGAGCATGTATCTGTTGAAGACAAACAGCAGGAAAATATTTGTTAGAACAGAATAATAAAATTGCAGATTAGTTTTAAAATAACAATTTGTAGAAATGAGCTCATTTTCTTCAAAAAATTATAAGATGCTTAAAGAAATAAGGCCTTTGTTTTTAAATTCGTTCAGACCATAAAAGCTCTTTACATTAGGCAGTTAAGCTCAGTACTAAATCAATTATTGGAAGGAAAAGCTACACATTTTAAGAATGCATTCACGATTAAGTTATCATTACGTGCATAAATTCAACCATTTAATTGTTTTGTTTTCTATCTACCCAAATGACACTTTATTTTGGCAAAGCATTGTCCTCGTGATCACATATTTATTATATACCTGAATGAGTACAATTAATTTTTTTTAAATGTATGATGCAATACAAGGGCATATAGTAAAGTATTTAATCTTATTGTTAAAAAGAAAATAAACAGTCTACAGTTCTTCAGAGAATCAAGTGCATGCATTATTTATTAAACATTTCCTCTCTGTCTACTCAGCTGCATATAACTTTAAAGCACTATTCTAAATATTTTCCATTTATTTTTCTACTAAATCAAATAATTTATAAATAATATTTTTTAATTGTCTTATTTCTTGATAATCTATCTTTTGATAAATATGCATAAAAGATTCATTTGTATAAGCTTATATTGATTAATTTATACAGAAATTTTAAGGAATCAAAATTTAAATTCCAGAAGTATTTTATTTCTCCTGTTATTCCATAAACTATGCAAGTTTTATTCTGCATTCCAAAATCTACAATACTTACATTATTCAAGGCTACGTTTACCAAGTTATCAATGAATAGCCCTATATGTTGAGCTTCTCCAGTATACCTGCAAAAAATGCAAGTAGAAGATAAATTTAAACACTATTTATCATAAATTATCTTTAAAAGTTACAGAAAATTTGTGAACATTTCCAAAATCTTCAATATGAATATGAAAAAACACAAGTTATATTACAAGTGAATATTTCAATGAATATGAAAAAGCACAAGTTAATAAGATTAAAAAATAAAACTGAAAATGGCATATTAATAAAATAATCACTTCTGAATAACAAAATAATTTTATGAATTTGTAGCAATGCTGTAAGTCTCCATGAGATGAAGATACTTTTACAGATAAAGAGGATGATTTTCTGAATGTTTCTAAGTCAATGACCTTTGGCCATGGCAACAAAGTAGAAGATTTCAAAAACAGGAACAGAATGCATAGACTAATTTTATATATATATATATATATAAAAATAGCACTTTAATAAGCAAAGCAAAAATAAGAAATTCAGAAACAAAATGTTTTATAAGTAAAAATAAAAATAAAAAAAATAAAACAGTTTTTGTTTTGTTTTTTTAATTATAGAATTAACGAGTTTGATGAAATATGTTAGGTATTAACTAAGTCAGTGACAAATTTTATACAAATAAACATAGAATAAATACTACCAGAAATAATCAAATATAATACACCAACAATGAAACAAAGTTATTTTTATGAAAAATTTTATTTGGAAAAGTTTTATTAAAAGACTTTCAACAATTTGGGTTTCTAAGAAAAATTTCTTTTTTCTTAAAGAAATTCAAAAATTAGATTCTAATTTTATGGCATTGACATCTATATCTTTTGCCATTTGTTTCCATAAGAATAGACAATATTTCAATGGGCTGTGGTTTCCAAAATTCTCAAATTTTTTAATAATGTTTACTGAATGGATTGTGCCAGACTGCTTTATATGGTCACAGACTACAAGTTATGAAATAATATTTTTCATTCAAATTTCCCACTTCAATATTTTTATTAATGCTGAATCCTCTTTCAACAAATGCTTGTTCATGAAGAAGAATAAAAATAATTTTAAAAACTTTCCACTGTTTTGTTTTTATAAATTTATGATCTTTAAAATAAAAGATAAAATAACAATCTCATTTTCCTGATATTAAAACTACTGAAATAAAAAAGATACGATTTGATTTTAAAATATATAAACTCCATGAGAATAACACCTTCTTATCTTTTCTGATGAAAGTACAGTACAGAAACTTTTTTTTTTCATACTTTCTTTCATACTTTCTTGTCATCATCTTTTCATACTTTCTTGTCATTCATACTTTCTTGTCAAGCATCAAAACAATTTCTTACAGACACAAAATGTATTAGAGATTTATTTACTATGCATTCCAATTTTTTTTTTTTTTTTTTAAATAAGCTACTGACAACCATACTTGAAAGGCATATAACTTTATCAGATATCTTTTTTTATGAAATGTAAGAATAACTCAATCCCTTTTATACCTGCACTCTTTTATCAATTGTGGACTATTTAAAAAAAATCACACTAGTATTAGCAATTTACTGAAAAAATAATTTCAGTTTTATTTTTTAATAATTTTAAGTTTTCATTTTAAAACTTTGTTTTAAAAAGAAGAACACGATCATAGTTTTACTAATTTATAAATATCAGATGCATAAATAGCCCAAAGTGGATTATCACTCTGATACATTTTTTTAAAAATGGCTTAATACACCAAGCAACACATGTGGTATTAGTAGAAAATGTCTCTCCAAAATTTCACTGCATATTTCTTAAAAAATATATCATCACCCCTCCTTTTGGCATTAAATGTAGGAACCCTGGACAAGGCTGTGAAAGCCAGGAATACACGGATTTTTATTTTCAGAGGCTCAGTATAGTAAAAAAAATTGAGAATATGCTCAGACATTTTTGGTTGGCCAATTGAATCCAAAATTTGTAACTGAGCTATAATTTTAGAAACAAGAATACTTATCAAATTTAATTTATTGAAATTGTTGCATTTTTCTATTACAGTGTTTACATGTATACGAATATAAAGACCAACAGATAGTCAATTTGCGGATTGATTTTGTTGAAAATATTCGTATGTATACTTTAGATGCTGAAACTGTACGCCAAATTTTACTGATATACTGCTTTGCATTTTAAGTTATTGTGCTCACCTGTACTCGGATACACAGACAAAATAATAATAATAATAATAATGGATTTTGTTGAAATTTGATAGAAATCTGCAAATCTGAGCATTCAATCATTCAATGTATTCACTTTAGAAGTCCACAAGGAATGAGATACATAATTTCTGGAATATAGTTAAAAATTCTAAACTTCTGCACAAAAATGGCAAGTCACTAAATCTTGCTGAAGTATAATTAACAACTGCTTAACAAACAAGTAATCACATACAGGAAAACACCAATTCATCAATGTTAAAAACAACATTATTTAAATACATACAATTATTTGCAAAAAGGAAGAATCGTTCCTCCCTTCCATCTAAACAAGCCAAAAGAGGTGAAAAAAGAGTCAAGTAAATGAAAAGGATATATTTTCTCCATTCTATCAATACTTCTGAAGTATCAGTATTTCTATCAGTATCAGTACACCACAAAGAAAATAAAGTCTATAAGTCAGACAGATCTAACTTGGTAAAATTGTATAATTTTTTCCCTCATCAGAAGGAAAATATAAGAATCTGGATAAAAGGTAAGCACTATGTATATAAATTTTATATATGGAAAAATTATTTTACCTTGAATATCCCCATAAAGCAAGAGCAACCACAGCCATAACCATGAACAAATTAATGGACACTGCAAAAGCTTCCAATCCAATCACTTGCAAAAGAGTAGAATTGATGTAACAGATGAAAATAACAAACAATAAAGTAGCAGGTGTTCGGATTGCGTGTGCTATCTGTTTGCCATCATTAAATTTGACAAAACTTTCATACATTTCATCAATTTCCTGAAATGAATAATTCTACATTTAACTTCCTGTTAGAGCCACTAACTAATTGGAAATGAAATTAATCATGAATCATAGAATTTAATCATTTTTTTCAACTAAAGCATAATTAAATAAACAACCAAGATGTATTGCAATAATTCTTTGCTGATAGGTTGTCACAGTAACCTTCAAAAAATATAATAAAGCATATTTAGAAATTATAAACATTGAATCATAATGAATTAAACTTTTTTTAAATTGAAAAGGAATAAAATAATTTTTATTTCTTTCAATTTAAAAATAAAATAAAAAAGATTTATTTCTTTTCAATTTTTGTTCCTGACATGGGAATGACAAAGTCAGCAATTTTATTAAGCATATGTTAGAAATAAAAAAAACGGGAATTGGATCAGGAACTAAGAGATCATTTTAGAATGAAGTTAACATGGGCTAGTTTAAAATAATAATTAGGGAATTAAGTAGGATTTAAATTCAGAGATATCATTGCATGCATATATATATATATATATATATATATATA
>JAPMOR010063801.1:308912-342003 GCA_026543865.1 Argiope aurantia
TTAAAACAATTTCTTATTTATTTATTATTATTTTTTCAGTATTGTTAAGAATGTAATGTTGCTTCCTAGCACAGTTAATCACATCGTAGGAAAGATAGTTTTATTGCATATTAATCGAATACCACATCAATAAACCTCATGCTTGGTAAGAAAATGGATGATACTAGAATCTTCAGAAATTTTGGTGGCAGGGCCAATAGGAGAAGAATGATGTTGATTGATCGAAAATTTCCTGTGTCCTGATCTGGAAGCTATAAAAGGACAGCAGTCCAAGTCGTCAATTAGTCAGAGTTGGAACAAATTAGTTGGATCAGTCAAGTGAAGCACAAGTGTTAAGTGGAACTCAAAGAATTTTTGGATTGAGAATCAAGCTAAACACCGAGAGTCTTGCATGTTGTTTTGAAGCAGCATCGAGTCATGTATTGAGTCAGCATTTGAATACAGCTAAAAGGAGGAAACAGTGAAGAATAGCAATTGTTTGAAGAGACCTTAGAGAATAACTAAATGGATTTTCTCTACCTGCTGGGTTCTGCCTGGCCACTTTATGTGCAGTTGTGGTTGTTTATTACCAATTACTATTTGTGGGCTGCTGTTTGTTGTAAATGCTGCTGTGTATTGCTTGTGTGCATATCAGTTGTGTATTTATTGTCTATGTATTTGTGCCTTCGTGTTAATAAATGGCATTATTTGTTATTAAGGTCTATTGATTGTGTCACTATACACCCACTACAGCAAAACCATCGATTTTTAACAGATCTTTTCATAACAACATGTTTAGTTTGATATATAGCACAAGAACATTCTAAAGTTTATTCAAACTTTTATATAGCTTTCATATATTTTTCCAATTGAATTGGAATGTTTAAATTTTAGTTTCAGAAATACAGAAAATTTTACAAATTAATTTGTCTTTCAATTTATTAAAGCAAAGCTAATTTTGAATTTCATAAGGCATCAACATAGATGGATATTAAATACTCAATTATCATAGTAAAACACAAATCCAAAATTTTGATTCCACTCAACTTTTTTCGATAAGTAATTAAAAAAATTCGAGCAGTATACAAACCTTCACTAACTTCTCTTTATATGTATGTTCAAGTTCTTCGTTCCCCATTTTCTTTGTTTCTGAAAATTTCATTAAGGCATTTTGGCGAATTTCAAAATGCATTCTATGTAGTGCATCCCGATTTATATAGGGGCGATCACCACCACAAACCTATATTATAAATAGAATATTTATTAGATAAGGAAAAAACAATAATGCTTGAAATTTATTTATTAACTACAATGCAAAAATTTTTTTAAAAAAAATCATATTTACACAATTTATATTAGTTAACCGCCTTTGGCAACCAGATCATTCACCTACATGATTGAGTATTTAAGATGTTAAATAAATAAATGGCCTCTTTTGTAAAAATTTTATTTTGTTATTTGATATGACTCAAAGATATATAACTTTAATTGAATCAGGTCTACTATAAATTATGATGAAAGCAAATTAAAAAAAATGTAAAAACAGCAAAAGTAAAAATCCTAATTTGGAGTTAATGTCCAAGGAAAATATTAATTTTCAACATTGACAAAAGCACTTTATTGAGCATTTTGACAAGTGAGTTTGAATTTCACCCGAGCATTAAAAAAACGCTGTGTACCAAATTATGCTTAAAAAATTATACAGAAATGAAACCGATATCACTCAAAAAAAAAAAAAAATGTTAATTTTAAGATAATGCAAAAA
Organism: Argiope aurantia; assembly: GCA_026543865.1. Taxonomy (NCBI): domain Eukaryota; kingdom Metazoa; phylum Arthropoda; class Arachnida; order Araneae; family Araneidae; genus Argiope; species Argiope aurantia. The sequence continues at coordinate 310,657 of JAPMOR010063801.1, forward strand.
CTCTTTTTGTGAGGTAATTATTTTGGAAGATATGAATATCCATTTCCATATACAAACCATAGCAATTATTCACTAAGCAACAGTTAATCCTATTTTAATGCTCAATAAAATTGTCTTTGAGATAAATTTCTACATTTTTTTTTTTTGGCATTTTAAATTGATAAGACAAGCAAGTCCTCTTGGAAGAATTTCAAAAAATTTCTACAGGTTCATTAATTAGCTAAGCGAAGCTTGAATTAAATGCAGTTAAAAAAACGGTAAATGAAAAGTTTGAAACATTCTTACGAAACTTTGTTTACATTTAAGTGATGCCATTTGACAATAAGTAATAAAAATTACATTTCTTATTTATATTATATATAGAGAGTTTTTTCTCTTATTTTATATCAAATTTGTTCAATTCAGAAGTTCTAAATAATTCTCTTTAATACATGCATTATGCAGTGTCATAATTATGATAAGTAAACAACTAATTTACCATTACTATATAAGTGACATTTTTATTTTGCAGCATCAATGTTTTCCAAAAACAAAATAACTGAATATAGCATCTGATCGGGTAAAAAATTTGCACATACTAACCTTTTCCATTTCTGTATTATAATACTCCTTTGAATTAGCAGCAGCAGATAAGTTGTTTGCTTCTGCAGTGGCCTAAGGAGGATAACACAAAGATATATATTAATAAAATTAAAATTGATTTACTATAAGTTTATTTAAGAAATGAATCTTTTGAATTTTCTTTAAAAAAGATTGTAACACTTGATGATAACAGCAACAACAAAAAATAAATAAATAAACTTTAAGAGTAAAAAAATTAAGATTTTTGCAATGAAAACTGAATAGAGGTGAAAAGATTCCATAAAGAGAAAAATCATTATATTTTCTATAACTATCCCTGTTCTGCACATGACAAAATTAATGACTAAAAACTGAAATTTGTGGTTTAAAAGAAGAGGGGGGGGGGAGGTAATTGTTTTCTAGTAACCACAGCAAAAAATAGTGTAGGTTACAAATTAAAATATAATGTGACATAACTAAACATTTCCAAATATAATTAATGTTTTTCTTTAAATGTTAGACATTGTTTTATTTGATTTTCACACATATTCTAAATATTGAGTAATTAAAAGTAACGCATCAATGTCTATAGTGTAAGAAAAGATTACCGGAAAGAAAAATACTAAAGAAGTACTTACATTTAACATTGATTTTGGCTCAGGTAGTTCTCCACCTTTGAAAATCTCTACATAAACCTAAGAAATAAAGAATAAAAAAAAGTTAAAAACCCTACTGAAATTGCAAATTGAAATAAGTAAACATCTTCTAATTTAAAAATGTCCTTAAATACCAGGGCCCATATTCACCCTAAAACTCTTTTGAGGGAAAATTAACATATATAATAAATAAAAAAGTACATAATAAATTTTCTTGTTTTTCTTCTCTACTGCAAAATCAACCAAAATTGTTTTCACTAAGAGCACAAATGCTAAGCAGAGCTTCAACTGCAATGCAATCTAAAAATGATGTATTAAATTAAAAATACCATCAGAATATCAAGATAAAATGATGGAATAATGAATTATTTAAAAAGATATTAATATAGGATTTAAGAAGACAAGTAAGGAAAGGGTTTTCTATTTTAAAACAGTCAGCAAAAGCAGAATTCATCATAACTAGATGGACAATTCATCATAACAAGACACTTACTGTGCTGACAATGTTATATGGCCAAAATTTTGATCCATAAATTTAAATACTGTCATGAAGATGCAAAAAATAACAAGTCACAAAGTAACACAATATCAAGTTTATTCACTTTAAGCTACTGCTAACAAGCAGGTTAAGAAAAAAATGATCCCACAGCTTGTGGAACACCTAATTTATATCTTCACAGAATAATCAGGAATTATATAGAAGTTTACAGAAAGTTCTAGAAGTTTCTATTACATTAACCAATGAATAACAATAAATTTAAATTAAAGTCCGAACTTAAATGTAATGTCGTGTGGCTAAGATTTGAACAGCGGACCTTGCGCTTCGCAAGCTCGTGCTAAATCTCTCAGCCTCGCGAACTATGTACAGATCTTACTTTTTGTGACAATATAAGCATCCTGTCACTTGGCATGTTTATAGAATAGAAGCCTCCATTTCTAACTTCAATAACTGACTGATTTTCTCTAGTTGCCAATGTTGTTTCATTATACTCATAAAAAAAGATAGCAAATTGTCGATTATGATAACAATTATCTAAACAAAAAAATCCCAGTTTTAGAACAAATTTCCCTAATTCTTCCCGATCTCTCAGAACTCTCTGACCATTCTTATTTTCCTCTTTCCTAGTCAGTTGGCCACCTAGTTAATATATATTATTGCTACTATGTCAAAATGTCCTGCATCAAAGAAACAGATTAGCAAACAAAGATACAACAATTACATAGTGTGTACAACAACTTGAGAGTAAATGTAGCAAACTTATACAAGTGTTTTGCATCAATGCAACATTTGGGATAACAGAGAAAATATAATTAATATATAATGAAACAATTTCAAATGTTTCCAAGAATATGCCCTTTATTTTACTTGATTTTTAAGAGACCTGAATAAACAACAATAAACCGTGAAATGTCTCTCTCATATCTAATTACAACAACTAAAAATTCATTCCACTACATTAGTTATTAAAAATTACTTTTTGGAATAAATTGCATTATAAAATTTCTGAATTTTATAGAGGTGATTTCTTTTCAGGTGCTGTCAATTAATCAACCTAGATGAATACACCTTTTTACAGTGAAAAAACAAAATCAAAGAGTTAATACATTATTATATAAAAAAATTAAATTAAAAATATAAAAATATACATAATATGTGTCATAATATTGACATATTTCATTGGACTTATAATTAAATTTACTTTTCATGGGCACATTTTTAAAAGTCAAAAATGGGCCAAGAAAAACAGATTTAATTATTTGTCAATACAATGCATTTCATTTTCTCATCTGTTAATAGAAATAATTCAATTTAAAAGTTAATATCAACATTTTTAATCCCTATATAAAGGAAGAGAACAATTGTTTGATAGTCTGATTTTCATAAATAACAAACTTTTCATTATGTGAAATTACAGTCGGCAAATTATCAGCCACTTTCATTAAAGCAATTGAATTGGCTATTTCACCATGTAGAGAGAATTCAAGCATTAAAATTTAAGGAAGATAGTTCTTTAGATATAATTTTTTTTTAATGCAATCAAAAAATTCAATGTGATTCTCTTTGAAAATGCATTTATTTATTCCTAAAAGACTGACTTTCCAAAATGCCTAATGATTTCAGATACCTCCCCTTTATTAAAAATTAAATAATCAAAAAGATTCTCTGAATTTTGAGTATCAATCTTTAAAATACGGTTCAACTAGCTATTAACCATGACTTCATTTGTATGGAAATTTTGATGTATATATATGAGAACTGACTAGGCATCTTGCGACTCAATCAATACCTAAGCTCCGTTAATAATTAGGTCATTGTGAGTGACATCCAGCCTAAATACGATATCTTCTGATAAAGCATCCTTGTATTTATCCCACAGCTAAAGGGGGGGGGGGATTGATAGTCTGCAAGTGCTTACTAAAATTGCAAACAGGTCATTGTGAGCAAAATGACAACACCGCCCATCACCGCAGACGTCCTGCAGGCTGTGATTTAACGCTTCTACCGCATGCTTGTGCGACAATGTGCACTCGTCCCATAATATTAACTTGCATTGCTGCAAAAGGACTCCCTGGCCATTGTTTTTGGCGATATTGCATGTTAGGGTATCCTTACTTGCAAGATTAAGTGGCACCTTTAATCTAACCAGACAAAATTTGAGATAGCAAGTGAATTGCTAGAAAAAAAAATCCAAAACTTCTGAATTTTCGAAAGTAAAAATGTCACAGCCCCAGCACTCACTTATCCTAGCCATTAAAAATTTATTCTCTTGTTATTAAGTGTCTTGTTATGATGAATTGTCCATCTAGTTATGATATTTATTTAAATATAAAGCACATATATCATTGATTAAAATTCAAAAAACTAAATGAGAAATAAGAAATTACAAAACTCATGACATATACTCTTGCAAGAAAATACCTTAAAGTAATTAATGAGATCTTTGGCAGTAATATCACGTCCCCCAATTTGTTTTGGAATTACATTTGAGGGTGACAAGAGAAGCTGCACAAAATCCTGCAGATATTGCTTGAATTCATCCCGAATATCTAAACAAATAAATAGATAATTTAAAATTTAATAAATACAAAACTAAAAATAAAAATAAAAGATTAAAAAAAAATTCGACCTGAAAGACGGCCATCAAAGTTGGGGCTGGTGGCAACCTCAAAGCCAGGATGAGGCATGAGAAAGCATTCCACTTCCTTGAAACAAGAGCGAATGTGCTTACGAAGTTGCTGAAGTTGTGGATGCTGCTTCTCAGATATCTGTAAAATAAACAGTGACCCAGTTGATTAATTAAGTTATAAAAATTTCTAAATTTAACAATTTTCCATAAATTATGTAAGTAAAATAAATGAGCTTCTTAACTATATTCCATTTAGCTTAAAGAAAAATTTTAAGCTTCTATAATTATGAACATTTCTAAGAAAATAAAGCTAAAATGGATTTCCTACTTGAATATGAAGCAAAAACTATAAAATTATTCACAGGTTTGTTGGATGATGCCAAACAGTTCAGGCTAGGACCATCAGAATACATGACAAACCAATCATTCAAAATATCCAAATCTCACCAATATGGATATCACCAATTACTTCCTTAAAAAAGTTTTCATGCATCTTTTTTTAAGGAACTTTTAGATCCCAAGTATAAAATATTTTGATTTGTCTTTATTCATACAAAAATAGAAAAATAATATTTTAGAATAATTCAGGTATAATTAAGTTGAGAACAATGAAATAACAGGTCATTCCTATGAGTAAAAATTTTAATCTGCTTCTAAAATCTTTGCTTTACTTTTCAACAGAATGAAAAATATAATTTTTGCTTCATCTAGTTTCTGTATGAATAAGTGAATCATGATTAGAAAGAGAAGAAAGCAACATACTTCTAATCTTCTGTTTAGGATATACTGTCCTCCTTCGTTACCAAACTTTGCCTCATATGGGAAGCTCCAATCTCGAACACAAAACATTAGTTTCTAAGAAAAAGACAATATTTAGAATGTGGTTCTCCTAGTAAAACCTGGTTTATTTTGAAAAAGAGAGAGAGAGAGAGAGAGAGAGAGAGAGAGATTTTTATAATGCAAATTAATCAGCAAATTTAAAGAAGCTAAATATATATTTCACTTTTCTATACTGATAAATAACAATTTTTTACCAGTTATGCAAAATAAAGTATTTAATGCCTAAACTTTAAGTGCATCACATATTTAATAAAAGAAAAAAAAAGACATTAACAAGGAAGAATGGCAGGGGGGATACCTGGAAAGGCTTATCATCACTACCCTCCATAGCTAATCTTCCATATTCAGTAAACAACTACAAAGGAAAGAAAGATATTTAAACACCATCATACTGGAATTTTAAAAAAAAACATTAAATATAAGCAGGGTTTTTCTTTTTTGTATTAAAGCTTTTTGAAATTAAAAGCATTAAGATTCATTCAAAACACTTAATGCTGAATTTATTAAACATGAATCCCCAGCTAATCATAATTCAAGATCTAAAAATAAAAATAAAAAAACATTCTTTGTAAATTGAATATAGAATGAATTGAATTGATACTATACATAAACAGAAACTATTATTCCCTTTCTACCTCTTCTTCTTAGAAATAAATTAGTTACAATAAATTCATTTTTCAAGTAACAGTCAATTCAAGGTATTCGAAATATTGAGCAATAATTTATTTTAAATCTAGTAGACAATTATTATAAAACTAAACAGTTCAAATTCAAGTAATTAAAAAAAAATACTAAGAAAGCTACTCAATATTGAAGCATGCTTCGATTAACATCAAACATAAGCTTCTTTTTTTTTATAGTAGTTCTTAAATAAATTTACATTTAAAAATGCTGAACACAAGAACTCACCAAAATTGTTTTTATTGAACCAGGAACTGTTTCAAATAAATTAAGAGAACAATGAAAATAGAGCCCATGTTCCTACATATAATAAACTAATTTGTCTTCCTATTGGACACACACACAAAATTTGTGTTGGAGAATGAAATCCTTAGTGTATGAACTGTAGTATGGTCAATTCTGTTGCCCATATTCTTACTCAGTATCTTAATCTTACTTCAGATTGCTTCACTCACTTTCATTTGTCTATTTTAAATATGCAAGACCTCATGGATGAGAAAATCTCACTCAACATTTTTTTTTGAACTTAAGAATATTTTTTTTTCACAGAAAAAAAAAATATTTGTCAAAACAATGTTTTAAACTTTTGACATTTGATAATTTTAAAATGTATTCTTGTCTCATTAACAACTTTTTTTTTAAATCTTAAAATCTTTTTTTTTTTTGTAAACCTATAAATGTTGAAGCTTTTTATCATAAATTGGACCTTGGGCCAAAGAAACCATACCATACGCATAATGTTTTCAAAACTGCACTAAAAGAATACACCCAACCATGTTAATTTCAAATGAGGAATCTGAGAATATTTAAATAAAAAAACAAGAATAAACAAAGAATCAGAAAATTACTGCTTTATATCTCAAAAATATTGAGTAATATAGTTGAGTTACATATCATTTGTTATTTGAAATAAAATATTTATACAATCTACAAATAGAAAAAATTAATTAAAAAAAAAGAAAAGATAGCTAAGAATCAGCAATCTGTCCAGGGCTAAATATATAAGCATTGTATCTGTGCTTCTTCCATTCAAATTAATATTGCATTATTTCTACTTTTGTAACCTTAAACAAAACTAGTTACTGTTGGGCACCAAAAACTATCCTTGCTAAGAAAAAACAAAACTCTTAAGGGTAGAAGCTTAAATCTTTTTAATGAAACATTAAAGGACATAACACACGAAAAACAATAAGAGGACAAACAATTAATACAAACACTTAAGGAAAAGTACAATTATCAGGGGTAAACATCATGCTTAATCTATGACTCCAGAGCACAGATTGAAGTTTTATCGAGTAGCCGCTAGGTGGCAAGCTGGAAAAGTTGTCTGGTTACAAACTCCCCCTCTAGCTCGCACAACGTCTCGGCAAAGAGTCAGCATGAAATTTCTTTGGACTGCCACGTCTCATCTTTTGAACTGTTTACAAAACAGCATTTGAAATCTTTTTTAGTTCTTCGTCCTTCAACTGTTCTTCTCGAATGTCTCTAGGCCATCTTGCTGGAAAATCAACTGATATAGCGAATACCTCACAAGGGACATCTTCATTTAAATTGGTAAGCTTAGATGACATGTCTGCAAGAACATTAGACTTAACAGACTTATACTCGATTTTGAGATTAAAAGATTGAACCTGAAGAGCCCATCTTACCAAACGACCTGACGGTGACCTGATGCTCATAAGCCATTTCAAAGGTTGGTGGTCAGATGCTATTATAATTTCTTTGTTTTCAACATAATCTCTAAATTTCTCAAGAGCCCAAATTACTGCTAGAGCTTCTCTTTCAGTAGTTGAATAATTCTGTTCCACTGGGATAAGCAATGACTGGCATATTCAATAACATGCTCCTCTGGTAAGGTAAGGATGGCTCCTTACCTTTTCTTCAAGATTTCAAATGCTTCTTGTTTTTCAGGACCCCAAATCCATTGTACATTCTTTTTAGTAAGATTACTAAGAGGCCTTGCAATATTTGCAAAGTTTGGAACATATCTTCTAAACCATGAGCAAGTTTGCAAGAAGGACTGCATTTCTTTCACATTAATTGGCACAGGAATTTTTTGTTTAGCGGATACTTTCTCCTGATCAACTTCTATTCCATTAAAGGTTATCCAGTGACCAAAATATTCTATACAGTCACAAGCAAAATGGCATTTTTCTCCGTTAGCAAGGAATTTAAACAAAGAAAGTCTTTCAAAAACAGCTTGTAAATCACTTAGATGTTTATCAAAAGTCTCTGATAAAATAATAATGTCGTTTAAATAAGAGCAAAAACATTCTTTAGGCCTGCTAAAAATTTGTCAATCAGATGTTGAAAAGTTGCGGGTGCATTTTGTAGTCCAAAAGGCATGTGCAAATATCTATACGTTCCACATGGGCAAATGAGAGCTGTTTTATCTTGATCAGTTTCGTGCACTTTTATCTGATTTGAGATCTATGGTTGACATATATGCTGTTGACTTAGCTTCTGTGAGCAAATCGTCCATACGAGGTAGGAGATACATGTCTGCAACAGTAGTGGCATTAAGTTTACGAAAGTTGACACAAAGTCTCATGCTACCATTAGGTTTAGGCACCAATACAACAGGGCTGGCATACAGGGATTCACATTCTTCAATTATGCCACCAGCCAAGAGAGTGTCCAATTCTTTTTTGCAGGATTTATTTAATAAGGTGGTTCTGCAACCGGTGCACTATTTCAAGTATTAATACGGTGTTCATTAAAGGGTATTGGTTCTCTCCCTGGTTCGAAGCAACTCTTAATTAGATGCTTACCTCATCACTTCGAAGATTTATAGTAGATGATGTTTCAGGAACTTGAATAGAACTGGACATTTCTGCAATCTTTTCTTTTGAGTCAGTAACTAAGTAATTTTCATTATTGGAAGGTACCTAGTAAAAAGAGTGCTGAATCCGAGGTTTTTTTCAGAAATGCCATTTTACCATTGGGAGCATCGAGAACAATTCCAACAGACTGAAGAAAATCTGTACCAAAAAGAGTTCTGTTCTTGCTTCCGGTAAAACAATTAGTTTTGTATCACTTTACCTTCGACCTCAAGATTTACAACCGTAGTCAAGGCAGCTACATTACTCTGTGTTCCATCAGCGAATGTCAAAGAAACAGTCTTGGATTCAAATTTTACTTTTTTTGCTTTATAGCATATGGAATAACTTTTCTACAGCAATAGAGTGAGATGCACCGGTATCAGCACATAAAACAGATTCCACTCCACAAATTTTGAAAACAATTAAACTCTTAGGAGATATCAAAAGATTCAAATGTAAATAAATTAATGCTGTTTACAGACGCTTTAACTTTACCTTTAGATATCGAGCAGGTAGGACATTTAGATTGCATATGTCTTGGTATTCTACATCCATAACATTGGAGAGTTCTTTTTTCAGAAGTAGAGTTTTTTTTTTTTTTTTTTTTGAGAATACATTTCTTGCTGTCTTTTCTTGTTTATCTTCTCTTGATGTCGCAGTGGACTTAGATCTTCTCTGTTGTTGTAAAATTACTTCTAAATTTTTTTTTTTGTTATTTGGAGTTGAGTTTTTTTTAGAACCTTGACAGTTATTTTCATAGGAATACACTTTCTCTGCTAATTCTAAAGGCTGATTCCATTCTGCCCATGAATCAATAAATGTTTCTTAAAATCAGGTGGCGTTTTTCTCTTAATTTAGTTGCTAATAATTAGACCTAAGCCGTTCAAAATCTTTAATGTCAACCTCTGTGATCCAGTTCTCAAAATATGATGCTATTTCAAAGTAGAAATCTCTCCAAGTTGTATCTGGGCTTTCTTGTGTAGCGAAAATAATTGTCCGAAACAATCCGCAGTTAATCTGTATCACTTAAGAAGCATTTCTTTAACTTTATGGTAATCTTCCTCATCGTCTCTCGCAATAAGTTGTGCTATCTCAGTAGGCAATAAGCTTATCGAATAAGGAATTCATTCTAATTCTGGAATGCTTCAGAATTTTAGTTGAAGTTCAAATATTGTCAAATAGAGTCCTATTTCATCTTCTTTTGGGTTAAATCTTGGGACAATTTTTGAAATATCTATTCAAGGCTGATTAGTTTCCTAAACTGTTACCTTTTGAGAAATTTTTTGCATTTCAAGCTGAATCTTCAATTTTTCTAACTCAAAAACACAAAACACATTCAAAAACTTTGGCAGCTTTTTCCTCCTCTGCTTTCTTTTGTATAAAAGCAAGATGAGTTTTACAAAAGTAGCATCATATGATGCACTTTTAGTGACGAGGTCTTTGATGTTTAAAAGCGTCATATCCCTTGTCACTTCAATTCCGAGATCCATAGATAGAGCTTTTAGACCATCAATTGTACTTTGAGCCAGGAAGGCCATGGTGTACTTCGGTTGAAGATTTATTAACAAACAAAACAGCTTCGGGATGAAGGCTTATATGCATCAACTCCAGCATAAAATTTGGGATTGAATTACGAAAATTACGGGATGAATTTGCAATAATAACCAGAAAAGGAAGAACGTGTCCCTGCTTTGGAGTCTTAACATGGATGTTTTCTGTGGGGAAAATCATTCAAGCCACACGTTGGGAAGCTATTTTTGTAACCTTAAGCAAAACTATTTACCGTTGGGCGCCAAAAAGTATTCGTGCTAGAGAAAAACAAAACTCTTAAGGAAAGAAGCTTAAATGATTTAAATCTTTTTAATGAAACATTAAAAGACATAACACAAAAAACAATTATAGGACAAACAATTAATACAAATACTTAAGGAAAAGTACAATTCTCAGGGGTAAACATCATGCTTAATCTATGACTCCAGAGCACAGACTGAAGTTTTATCAAGTGGCCGCTAGGTGGCAAGTTGGAAAAGTTGTCTGGTTACACTTTACAAATACAATTCTTTAAAGAATTAAAATATTTTAAATTCCACATACTTTTAAAATATGCAACATGTAGTTTATTCCCACAAAGTGTTTCTATCATTCATATAACAAATCCAGTTTTTTTATATTGTTAAATATTTTGTTACAAACTTCATGAAATTTGGATTCAAATGGAAAATGAGGAAATTTAATTAAAAAATAACTTTTTAAGCATATTAAATACTTTACATTAATTATAAACTTTAACAATATTTAAATTCCTTAGAATTGCCAAAATCCTAAGCTAAAGCATGCATAACAGAACTCTAGTATATCGGTAGTAACAGAAAATAAAATATTTTTGCAACTACATACACATCAAATATCTACAGTTCTAAATTCATTTTATTTAATAAGCAGAATGTGGTAGATTAAACAATATAAAAAATTGTATGCAATTTTTGCTTATAACAAAAACAATGAGTTTCATCAGTTTCAAAAAGACAATTTCTCATAAACCTCTATTTACAAATTAACAGCGAAAAATGCATTCTGAGATTTCTTTCTTATATAATTATCAACAAAGGTAATAAAAAAATATAAAATGTATTTGACTTTCATACACAGAATGTTTTAAAGTATCAAGCTCAGCACTGGATTGTATTTTTAAAAATTTATGCAATTTTTAAATAGCCAAAAGTTACAATTACCTCCAGATGCTGCAGATCATCCTCTTGGATATTTTGTGATAAGTTATAAACCTATGAAGAAAAAACATTTTCAATAAAATATTCGTTTACTTAGTTACATTCACCAGAATCTATGCAAGCATATTTATCCAAAACAACAATGAATAACAGAAATTTTTATATACAGTGATGGCCAAAATTGTGGACACTTTTGAAACTTTTTATGCTTTCAAACTTTGTATGCTTGAAAAGGTAATGTTTTATAAAATGCAAAATCTTGCATATCATTTTAAAGAGAATTTAATGCTGATTTTAATACAAAATCCAAATATTTGCAATACAAAAAAAGTAGAGTGCAATAAGTATCGATATGCATTAGATGCTGACAACAGCAGTGAGTTATCAGTATTTAGTAGGGCAGCATTTATCTTTTATGACTTTACTCAACACTGATGTTTCATTGAGCTGACGAGAATTTCAAGTTCTTCTTTCATTATTGCACAATACCAGGAAACAATTATAGTCTCAATTAATTCTCTTTTATTTGATGAACTCTTCATATGTACAAGGGGTTTCAAATGATGCCATAAGTTCTCAATAATTCTGAGGTCATCATTGTTTCCTGGCCATTATAACAATTCAATATTCTTTGTACTTGACCACTAATTCAATATTTTTGCTGTGTAGTAAGGAGCTGAATCTTGCTGAAAAATAAATGATGCATTGTTAGAAAAGAGATTACTGATGGAAGGTCTAAGTTTTGACTCTAGAATAGTGTCAATGTATTTTCTAGCATTTAATGTCCTGTCGTTAACATAAAGGAGACCAATACTGTCTGCTGACATGCACGACTAAATCATAACACTAACTGAGTTCTTCATAATTGCCTGAATGGAGTCGGGACATAGCTCTTCACCTATTCTGTCTTACATATTTTTGCCATCACTACCGAATAACATTATCTTAGTTTAATAACTCATGTAACTTGTGACCACTGATCATCTGCCCAATTAATGCATTCTCTTGCCCACTGTAATCTTTAAGGATTTTTTCGTTGAATTCTACCTCTAAGTTCAATATCTAATAATCTTCACCTGATTTTTCTTGAACTGACATAAATGCCAGCATCATTCAATTGACTTCTGATGGCTGCTGATGACATTCTTTTATCTTGGAGACAGTCTTTTTATTCTTCTGTCATCAACAGATAGATATGGTGCACCTTTTTCACCCATTTCCTGCTTTGTTTTTTATTGAATTTGTCTTCTGATATCGTAAACAAAACATTCAGACTCCAGATGTAGTCACTGAAACATCCATCAATATTGCAATTTCTACATAAGAAAGATCACATTCATGTAATAAAATAATAGTAGTACGCTTTCTAGGTGTCCAATCTATTCTTTTATTTGATTTCATTGCTTCTTTACTAAATATTAAACATTTTCAAAAATTCCACCTATATATTAAAAAGTTTTAAAAAATTTCTAACTTGCAATTCGATTACATAAAAAACAGTCTTTCTTCTACAGAAGAAAGCACAATAATGACTTGTTTTAACTTTAAACTTGATACCAGCTTCTGCTAGCAGTTATTAACATCTGATTGCTTCGCAGAACAAGAAAGTGATTTGTCAGGAAAGTTAGAAATTACAATCCACTTCAACACTGTGTTTGTTATTCAGATAAAAGAAAAAAAAATTCTTTTTTGGTTTTGTAAATATTTGAATTTTGCTTTTTGTATTTAAATTAGCATTAAATTCTCTTTAAAATGATATATAAGAATTTGCATTTTGTGAAATGTAACAATTTCCATAAGCATACAAAATTAAAAAACAATGATTTTCAAAAGTGTCCACAATTTTGGCCACCACTGTATAATAGAAAATCAAACGGATATCAAATATTAGTTAAAATATTAAAACTACTACACTATTAAAACAATTTTAATAAATAAAGAGAATTAAATTTTTTTACCTGAATTGAACTTAACATAGTACTCAAAGCAAAAACAGTAGCACATTCTTTCACGGTAGATGTGCTATCAAATGCTCCTTGGGTGTCCATCAGGAGCACAGCAATCTAAAGATTCCAAATATCAACATTGTTAAAAGAAATAAATTAAAATTTTTTCAGAAATGCATAAAAAAAATATTTGAGTATCTTTTCCCGTTTATATTCACATACATTCTGAAGAAACCATTGTTTATCATAAAAATTTGATATATCAATTTTAAATATATTTAAAAGAACAAATAGTTACAGAAAAAATATTGTCCCTGATTAAGAATCAAAAGTTTATATATATATATATATATATATATACTGCGGCTTTTATTCCCGAAATATTGATCGTAGACATATATTGTAAATTACAAAGTTGCATTAAAAAAAGGTGCAAATTGCTATGAAATCAATTAAAATTTTCAGAGGATTAAACTTAAAATTAGTATTTAAAACTAAAGATATGAAGCATATTTAATTTTCTTATGATATATTCCTGCGTCGCGTCATTTGCACTGAATCTGTAAACATTTGCATTTTAATTTGTGATTGATCCTTCTCCAACTTTGTTTTAACATATCTTTGAGAATCTTCATGATAAAATTCTGAAATTTCATACATGACCTTATTAAAGGATGGGGCAAATTTTACTCTTTGGGAATTTTTTTGTATGGGGTCAATATAAAAATTTAAATTTTGTATTTTTAAAAGTTTAATCCCCTGAAAATTTTAATTGATTTCATAACATTTTGCACCTTTTTTATACAACTTTGTAATTTACAATATATGTCTACGACCAATATTTAAGGAATAAAAGATGTGGTTAAGGTTTTTGAGATACCCTGAATGTATATATATATAACCAAATTAGTAAAAATACCAAGTTAATATTAGCAAAAAGAATATGAATAGAATCAAATAGGAAGAAATTAAGAATCCGGCCTGAAGACTTTCTCAAGGGTCGCCCTCATATATATTATATGTATGCATCAATAAAAAAATAGCATTAAAACAAATTTGCTTATTTAGTATTAAGTAATGCCAGACAACACTACAGACTTTTCCTTAATGCAATGCCATATTTTAAGGAAAGTAAGAATGTTATATCAACTCAAAAGATTTATATAGACCATGGAAAAATTATATACCAGTAACTACAAACAGCGGTATTTTGACTGCATGTTTGAAGTAAAAGAAAGAGCATGACATATAAAATAATATTTCATTAAATTAAATCTTATAAGTATACAATTTGATTATTTAGTAAATAAACCTATGTAAACAAAATATAATTAAATAAAAAATGAATTAAATTTTTTTGAATTTTTCTAGTTGTTTTTAAACTGGTCAACATATGTAAACAAAAGATAAATAAACATAAAATTCCTAAAATAGTCAAATATTCTAGTTGTTTTCAAATTTGTCAACAGTTTATAAATTTTCTCACAATATTTTCACAATGAAATAAATTTACCAAACACTATATAAATATATTATTCATTATGACAGTGTACAGAAATTACTGATTTCTTTATTTTAAATATACAGAATTCTATAACACATTTGTAACATTTTTTTAATATTCCATTATTTTGCTTTTGTATGAATTCATTTGGTATTGATTATAAAGAGGTCACACACAATTTTTAATTTTCTTCCAATTAGAAGTAGAAAGTTTTGGGAATTTTAATAAAAGGCATAGCTTTGGAAACTTCTTAGACATATCAAAAATAAAATGACAGCAATTATTTTTATATTCAGTTGTCTTTTTATAAATTATCTTAACATTTATTGCAATCAAATCAAAAATGTTAAAAAAAATTGAATTGTCCAAGATCTAGATGAGGACTTAATGGAGTATATTTCAAAACATTTATTCCATGCTTGATCAAGTTGTAAAATTTCACTACTTTGTGTATGTGTTTATGTCCCCCCCTCCCTTCATTAAATGCTATTTCTAATGTGCAGTGTAACGTATTCATAAGTATTGTGTTTTTATTCTTTTTGTTTCCTTGATAAGATATAAGCAATATATTATTATATTTAGCAAACCTATTAGAATGAAGGTGGCAGTGTCAAAGTCTTATTTTCCCAAAATTTGAAATTGAGAGAAAAGGATTAAATGATTATTGATGGCATATAAAGAAGATATAAGCATTCATAAGAAATAAAAAATTTTGAAAATAGTTCAGTGGCTAGGGATGGAATTCACATTTCCCCAAAAAGAATGTCTAAGGAAATTTTGTTTTTCAATTTTCCCCAAAACGGAGAGTGATAAAAAGCAAATGCCCCTTGATGACAAATCTAAGAACCATGAACTGATATACGAAATAAAAATTTCTGAAATCGGTTCGGACTCGGGCTGAGGAACTTTTTTATTTTCCCATACAGAATACATGCAGCAAAGTTTTATTTATTTATTTGTTTACCCAAAGAATGGAGGGTGGTGTGGATGGTAGCCGATTCTTAATGACATATACAGAAGTTATAATTTTTACATGATGCAAAAATTGATGAGAAAAGACCAGTGTTTGCACTGGGTGATTGCTTCATTGGCTTTCTTTATTATTCTAAATATAAAATAAGATTACAAAGCATTATAAGGTAATCATGAGGATTTCACTTAATTCTTATTTAAATATTCTAAATAAATGTAGTAAATTTTTAACAAAAAATCCTTATAATGTTACCTATTTTCTAATCAATAAATTAAAAAAATGTATTTAAAACATGACATATGTAAAATTGAAACAATGCAAATTAATTGGAGAAAAATTTTTTTAACATCAATTAATTACCAACGCCATGATTAGAAATTTACAAAAGCATTTTATATTCATCTAATTTCTCAATGAATTCTTTAAGATATATTTCCATTTTATTAATACTTATAAAAATTATTTTACCTCTTCCCCAGAAGGCAAAGTCAAAGGAAAAACTTTGTTCCAAATGAGTATTCCAGTTGTATCTCTCTCGGAGCCTCCTCGCCAAGAAAAACCTTTTAAAGGCTGTTTCTCATCTCCAAGCCAATCAGGAGATCCCTAAAATAAAACAAGAAACAATTTAATTGATTTTTTTAAACCACTTCAAACTTTAACAAATAAAATAATAAAATTTATTCAATTAACTCCTTATTAAACATGATCAATTATTCATGATTTGAATGTTAATTTACTGCTTTCAAACTTATTTTTTCCCTCCCTGAATTAATTTAATTATTTATTTTTAAATAGATTAAGTACAGAATCCCAAACATGATTTTTCAGCTAATTATTCAAAATATTATTCCCCTCTCCTTTAATCTATATTATATTATATTATATATTGAAAAATATTTAATATTAAATAGATAAAATTCTAACAAATTTTTAAGAAACTTTTTTTTTTAATAAATATTGTTTACTAAGGTGTGCTTGTTTATTTCATATTAAGCCCAACACTGGCTTTTTCTAAGAAATTAAATGACATTTTACCATTTTTTTGTTAATTTATTTTTTGTGATTAACTTGGTGTTCTAAAATAAAGTATGAATGCACTGCATTCAAAATGGCAAATATGAACAAGAGTTACATCTTAAGGCTCATTAATGACTGACAAAGACGGAGAGGGGGAGAGGAAGGGTAAGTTACAAAACAACTAAAAAAAAAATCTTTTCACAGAAGCAAGCAACAAAAAGACTATATAAATTTAAATCATTGATTTTGTATACAGAAATCTGTATCATATTACACAGCAAATATTTTTAAAAATTATTAATTGTTTTTTAATTCATTTTTATTAATAGAATAATAAATATTTTTAATTGGGTTAGAATTAATTCAAAAATTTGAAGTAAAAATAACTTTATTTTGGATTTTTAAATGATAAAAATATTACATTCAAATCACCCATACAAATAAGATATATGCAAATACAATAAACTACTATGTTTAACAAAAGAAACTATAATTGTTGAGCTAGTTCATTTACAAACAAGGATATGTTAGAAAATTTTTGTAAGAGAAATATAAGACTGAATTTAAAGCATTCCAACCAAGAATTATGGGACCCCCCCCCCCTTCCTTTCAATAGCAAAAGTACTAGTTCTAGATAAATCAAAGCAAAAAAAAAACATTTGAGTGAATGGATAATATTTTTTGCCCAATAAAATTTTGTATAACATTAGTTTCATGAGCTTTTAAAGATCCAATTATTATTTCAGAAAGCCTTTGTTACTTTTCAATTTCCATAAGCGCACAAGGATAAGAGCACCACATGAATTTATTGCAAAAAACAATGGTGAATTGTGCCTTTTTAGGTTCATTGTCCAAAGACAACATATTGTTTTCAACTCATTGTCTTTTCTACAGATATTTCAAAATTTAGATGTCCTGAAAACAAGTATTTTAAAAAAATTGAGCATAAAATGAAAAAACTATGCTTTTAATAAGATTTGCCCTTTAAATTTTATAAGAAAATGAATAATTTATAACTGAGTCAAACCTATGTAAATAGGAAAAGAAAAATAAGGGAATATAAATGATATATATATGTAATACATCATTAGCTCATTTTAAATCAGTGATGCAAAATTAAATCTTTTTGCAGCACACAGAGTTGGGACATATAAAGTATTACAAGTAACTTTCCCAAATATTCCTTTTATTCACGTTGCTGCTGTTATTTAGAAGGAGAAAGAGAGAGAATGTGTATTTAGCCATAGTAAAAATTTATATTGATTATTAACATTTTAACAATAACATAGCATTCTCAAAAGATTAAAGAAACTTAATTAAAAAAAATATCCAATATTTCATAAACAGGATAAACATTAAAATAAACTTTTAAAATGTAACTTATCAATCTTTCAATGATTAAAAACACAAATAACCAGAATTAGCCCACAAAGAATATGATGAATAGAAAGAATAAATAATATGTCTACTCTGCACCTACTTCCCATTTCTTCGTTTCTAGATTAAAATATGCATTTAAAAATTTTGATTTTTATGAATTCAAAACATATCTGCCCATAATGTAAAATTTCCATTCTTTGTTAAAAATGCTGATTTTTTTTTTTTTTTTACTTAATTATAACAAAAATAATATAGCTTTTATTGAAACTTTATTTTTAACTCTGTATTCACATCAAGTTTCATGCATTATTAATGAAAATTTTAATTGATTATTTAAATTATTCAACATCCTTAAAAGGTAACTGAACAAAAATGTATGAATTGCAAATTATACTACCAATCAATTCACGACACCTGTTTATATGTAATTATCTTTGTATTTTTATATCTAAATTAATGAGAAAAATCAAATACCTATTTGAAAAAAAAAACATTCATTAATTCCTAAATCCATGCTAAAGAAATATATATTTTTGAAAATATATAATATCTATTCAAAATTTGAGGAATAAAAAGAAGCCGTGCAGTGTAATCTTGAAAATAATGTAACTTTTAATTTTCTGATAATAATAATGCATAATAGGACCACCTAAAAATTTTTCATAATATAATAAATAATAATATAACTAGGGTTAGAAAAATTTCTTAATTAACATCAAACTAAACGAACAACTTAACCGATACAAAAATAAACAGAACCACCAGCCATTTATCATTAAGAGTAAATAAAATTTACTTTTTTTGTTCCATTTTCAACAAAGGATCAAAAACTTACTTTGATATTTATACAAAAATTTAAAAACAGTTTATTTACTGCATTCAGCAATAAGCACTCTACCTCAATTCATATGCAATTTCTTTCAATGTTAAAATGTAGAGATAGGCTTTGATGCAATAACAAGAATTGCCAGCTGAAAGAAATGTTTAATTTATAAAATTTCACCTATCTCCAGGTAAATTACAATATATTTAAAGTAAAAATATTATTTATATACTTTAAGGAGTTCTGTGTCTTGAAGTTAATCATGTTTTATTCAAAACTGTCACTTCATGACATAATTCGTCATTTTGCACAGAATAATACTTAGATCATGGAAATTTATAAAATGCTTTTGTCAGTTTCATTAATATTTGTAAATAAAATTATCAAAAAATCATTTGGATAGCAAGAAATTTCATTTAAACTAAACTATAAGATTTTTAATTACTCTTTTCTTCATTAATAATTATTCTTCATTTTTCACTTTATTTTCAAATTTTAGGTTCTTTATTTCTAATAACCCACATAATGCACTTCTGGATAATACTTCCTTCAACTTAAAAACAATGTAAAGAAAGGGTATAATTATGTATACAGAGTTAAAGAATGCAGGGAAAAAGGAAAAGAATAAAATGGCATTGTATTAAATTGTAGTAGATAGACGAATTTTTCTTCCTCTCTGTAGAAAAGTATAATCTTCGCGGTGGGGGGGGGGGAGAGAGAGAATCAGATAAGGAATTTATTTCCTTCCTCCCTTTACTCCTTGGAAATTTTAAGAGAAAAAATTAATTAGAGATTAAATTCATATAAAGAAAAAAAATTAGGAGTGCTGCAGTTTCACAGTACTTACATGCAAATCACTTTTGCTTATAAGATAAGAAATTCCCACTCTATTGTCTACTCAAATTTGCAATTACAAAACTAATAAATAAATAAAAATTAAAAGCTGAAATGAAACATAACTATTTCAATTAACAGTAGCATATTTCCTTAAACTTTATAATAGCAATTCTTAACTAATCAACATACATGACAATTACAATTTACAACTATAGAACAAAGGTTAACTTTTAAAAAGCCCAAAAATGAACATATCAGTGACAAAGTGAATACTTCCTAATTATTAAGCTAAATATGATACCATTTTGTCTTTAAATTTTAAAATAACAGAAAATTTCACATGTGATTTCTTAATAATATCCTAATTATTAATAATTTTGAATCAAATGTTCTTTAGACTTCTCTCTTCTCATAAAGTTAAATGCATCAGAAGAAATTCCATGACCTTAATAAAACTCTAAGACTGAATTATATCTATGTTTATATATATGTGTGTGTGTGTGTGTATTATAATAGTTCAAAGCATTTTATAAATATATTATAAATATCCTGACGGTATAAATTCATTGTTTAGTTAAAATTTAACTAAACTTAAATTTTTAAAAGAAATAGCTATTATCATTATAAATTAAATCATGTTTAAAATTTATGATTTTTATCAATAAATATATATGGATGTGTGTGTGTTATGATTATTTAATGATCAGATATAGAAAAAATGAATATATATTAGTAAGGCTATTGTTCTAAATGCTTAAGGAACAATCAACTTATAATGTATTATGCCTTTTTTATATTATATATAACGTAATTGAAAAGTCTAAGGAGCTTTATATATATATATATATATATATATAAATCGCAAACTTTTGGTTGCTGAATTTATCATTTTCGAATTGAAATTTATTCTTGAAGAACAATGAAAAAAGAATATTGCACCAAAAATTAACAGTAACTTTTAATTTGAAATAATAAGACTATCTTCATGATAATTTATGTATATCTTTAAATGGGAGATCCTAATATTATGCAAACTATTTTCCATTTGAACTGGGATAATGCAAAAATCAATATTCCTGAAATAATATTCTACATTAGAACAAAAAGAAAATTATTTTAATCAATAATATTTTCTATTATTTTTCACTTGTTTAATCAAAGATTATCACAAACATCAGCAAAACTACTATTAAAAATTATCTTCAAACTTGTTTCAAAATTCTAACCAAGACTGGTTAAGAATAATTTGTAATTTTTATGAAAGAAAGTACTTTAGAAAAGCAAATTTACCTGTGATTCTAGATATCTCAACATAAAGTTCAATAAAAAGGATTTTCCTTTGCGGAAGGCACCAGCAACAGACACAACAACTATTTTCTTATCTTTGATATCATTTTTCATTAAAACAGAATTTAGAACATCTTCTCTGAGCTCAAAAGTATGATCCTCAGCAGTTACAATAGTTACCGCTTCGCCTTGATCTTGCTCCATAATTTACACAACTTGAAATTTGGTTATCTGTTGAGAAGAATGATAATGGTGATTTGTTTTTTTAATTACTAAAAAACCATTTTCAAAATAATTTTAAATCTCTATAAGTTAATGGAGAAGGAAAAAAATTTTTCTCACGGATTTCCTTAAATAAAGCTGCAAACACAAGACTAACAATTTTTGATATGCTATCACTGACCCAATTATCAGATAACAATATAGCTCACAAATTAAAATAAAAACTTATTAATTTTTATAGCATAAAATTTTACTCCAGAACATCGGACAGCAGAGGATATCTACAAATGTTGATGGCGAATAAAATATTTAATCTTTACCGAGAACAATGGGTTACGGAAGCAGGAAAAAGTATCTTATGTGTCCAATCGAAGCGACTAGTAAACAAATAATACATAAGGACCAGTTTATATATACGTTTAAAAAATATATAAAATTTCGTTGAGATATATTTCCAAAATAAAAATAATAAAAGTTTGAAATGGTTTTGAACAGCTACTAACTTTTGCACTTTGATAATATCGCAGTCACAATAATATACAGATATCTCACGTGCGTTTGTTTGACTCCGTCACCACATCACGTATACGTCATTTCCCGCTAACACATCAAAAACGTATAATTGATTTTTAGAAATAATTGAAGGTGAGTTTCAGAATTAAAGAATAGAAAATAGAAATAAAGAGAATTGAAAAAACAACGAAAAATGCTTTTTGACTTTTTCAAAAGTTTAAAAAAAAAGAATTTCCCTTAAAAAATCTGTCAACTAAAGTTTATTTCACGAAGCTTTGATTCATGTTGAGTTGAGAATGTAATGAAAGTTAGTACATTCTTTTGAATTATTTCCGTCCTCTAGACGAAACACCCTTCTAAGGCATTTCAATCAATTCTTTTTTTTATTCTCACTCTGGATTTTAAAAATAATATATGCATTTTGCGTTTTTTTTTTTTTGCTTTATAATCTTACTAATTACTCTAATAATTGAAGGAGCAATTTCATTTTTGTTCGCGGTCAAGTAACACAGAATTACAACTTCGAAATAATCTTGCTGTAGATTTCTTTGATTCCAACTATTTTAAATATAAATTAATGTAATAATATTTAATTATATGATATGTATGCTACATGTTATATAAAATCAAAAAAAAAAAAAGTTAACTGCATTTCTGAATTTACCGCAGGATGAGGGAGAACTGTTTTATGACGTCATGTACATATTTCGAGGGTGAAATAATGAAATGTATATTTGTTTTTAGATGCGAAAAAACTTTCGAAACATAAAACCGATGTTTTCGGTACAAGCTAAAATGAAAAAAAAATACCTGGAAATAAAATCAGTTTTGAAAATAAAATAAAATCTAAACGACCTTGGAACTAGATTTCGGATACTCTTGATGTTGATGCTCATCAACAAGACTTCATGGAGGAAAGCAGTTGTTACTCGATTTTTGTTGCATTTTGTTTATTTACATACAGATCAAAGGATTTGAAAGTGAGTGAAAACTTATTGTTATTTTTTTTCGTGTTGGTGCATTAAATGCAAAAAGTATCATGCAAAAATCTGGAAGTCGCATACATGCAATGTTTTGACGGGGTTTGTTGTCATTAATAAAAAAATATTAGAAGTATTATGAAATTCTTTTCTTATTGCATGGGGTGTTTTGTACTCCTTATCCTTTGCCTTTGAAGTTATATGCTTTTATTACTTCATCATTAAATTTGGACGTAATTTTTTCTCTTTTAAAATCTTTATATGATATTTATTATTATCTATAATTGTTGTTTGAAACAACCTGAGAACAATAACAGTTCTTCAAATTATTTGGTAATCACTCAAATTCTAATCTATATTGCTTCTTTTTTGTTGAAAAAGCAATTTCAAAGTTTATTATCTCAAAGTTACTATGATTTTCTTATTTGTATTAAATTTTGCAAAAAGTACATAAGGGATGAAAGTGAAACTACTGAGCGCAAATCTGAAACCTATTTTCTAGGTGAAATGATTTTCCAAGTTACTTATGCAATTTAATAATTGCTTAAAATTAAATATGATGATTGATATATACATACATATATAGTATATGTATTTTAATTGATAATTGTATTATTTTAAACATTCTTAATATGTTAATTTTTTTAGAAGTAATTCGGTTTCATATTTTGAAAGCTAGTTTAACAATAAATTGTTTCATTTGTAAGGAGCTGGAAATTTTAGTTAAGGTGTTCATTTAATTTGTTGTGCATAAATGTTTTTTATTGCTTCTTCCTATTCTTTATTGCATGCTGTGATTGATGCTGTATATTGTTTAAATTAATTCCAGATTGTAATATAATCTGTAAATAACATGATTAAAATGGAATGCTTTTTCTATATTTATTTTTAGGGAACAGTGTAAATAAAGCAGTCTATCATAAATTAGGTTTTATTGAATTCTCTTTGCTATTTTTAATTTTATTATTATTCAGTAAATTTGCTTATTTATTCATAAAGCTAAATTCAAAAACAATTTTTTAAGCTTGTTTTTTGTTAAATTTTGTTGTTGCAAAATAGTACTGATAAAATATTAAATTTTAACTCATATAAAATTTTTAATATTCTTATCAGTACCAAAAGAAAAGCGAAAAATGAATTTCATATTTTTAGGTTTGTATTTGATTATTATATTAAAACATTTGCTAGAATTGCAAAAGGATAAGAGATAATATATTAAATATTAGTAGTTAATGGTTTTGGCAATTATCCCTTTTAGATAAATAAGAAAGGAAAAAGGACATTGTTTTGCTTTCTGTGTTTGAAACTTTACGGAATGAAAATTTGTAGCAGTAGTCTATTTCTTATGATTTATAAAAATATAATAATTCTACCCCCTCTAGCAAATGCTCTATTAAACTTTTTCTTAAATGTTAAGAAGGTTCATCAATATCAATCTATTGGCATTGAACATTCATTGAGATGATTGTCTCGAAATTTTTAGTTATGATAATTATATTTTACAGGGTGATGGCAGAATCGAAAAATCAGGGAAAAGTCGAGAGTTAATAAAAATAACTAATAATCATCATGGCCGATAAGAGTATTTCTCACTAAGCATACATGTTATTGGTAATTTCGGGCTATTGTTTTGAACAGACAAATTCTAATGTCACCAAAACAACTAGAGCAATAGCTTGTTTCAGTTTTTTTTCCAAGGTTATGGCAACTTTTTAGAATTTCATTATTATAAAAAAGAGTTATCAGTTGATGAACATTGTTAATAGCTACCTTAATAAAATTTTCATACAGATGTTTTTTACTTTTCAAAGAGTTGTGAATTTTATTTAGACCTGCTCTCAACTCAAAATCTTGAAATATGTCATTGTTAAAAATGATAATGATACTTTTTCTTATCAACATTAATTTAAGTGAGAATTTTCGATCAATAAAGGTTGTTAGTGGGAGAATATGGAAGAACAAACATTTAGTGACAGAACTCATGCAAATAGTAGAATAAATGCTTTTTAACTGTCAAAACAATTGATTTTAAATGGAAGGAATATACAAGCCAAATATGAATAGTATAAAGAAGAGAAATGAATGAAAAGAATTAAGTGAAAGTTTGCTTAGAAAAGAGCATCAGCTCTAAGAATGAAAAGAAAATAAATAAAAAATCATTATCAGCCAACTTAAAAAAAGAGTATAAATGCTTAAGGAGGAATAACAAGCCACAAAATTGTGCAAAAAAGAAGCTTTTAAATTCACTTAAAGCTGGACTGGTTATTTTAAGCCAATTATTTTTTTTTTAAATTTTAATAATTGATGTTTCAATTTTAAAAGGGATATATATATATATATATTGTATTTTAGCTGTAATAGGCATGCATTTGTTATTTGTTATTGGTGTTATTATTTTTGTATTAATATCTTACATCTGACATTATTGGCAATAATAACTGCAAAAAAAAATCTTATTAATGTATGAAAACATAAGTTTTTTTATTTGAGCAAATAATTTCTTAACCTTTTTTAGAAAAAGATTTTTAATATTTGAACAACGTTTTTTAATTTGTTTTGTTTGATAAAGTATATTATTAGGTGCTATAATCATATTATTTTTATATTCATGTTGCAACATGTAATTCTGGTATTAATGCCAAAAAATAATAGTTAATTTTTGAACTGTTTTAAAATTGTCAGCAAAAACCTTAATAGCATTTACTGTTAAAATAATTGACTTGTATTGCCAAGAATAGTTTTCATGTTTCTTAGAATTCTTGTTTTCATTGTTTCTGTAGGTACTCTATTTCACTTATCTTTAACGGAGAGGGGGAGCAACAAACTTGCACACAGCTTTTTTTATTATTCACAATGAAAATATTTCTTTCTATATAAATAATTACCTGTAAAAAATTTTTGATACAATTCGGTTTTAAGGTTGGACCAAAAAGTGCTAAGAAACTTTTCTGTCAAATTATAAAAATATACTCAGGTGCATTGTTATTTATTATAAAAAAAATTTTGAATGTGCAAATTGCATGCTATATAATTTGATGAATAAAATCGCAAAATTGGTAAAAAAAATTTCTTGGTGCTTTTTGGTCGCCATTACAACTGACAAGTACTAAGTTTTCAGTATCAGGGTTTATGATAAGATTTTGATAAAACAATATATTTTATAATAGCTATTATAAAATATATATCTTTATTAGCAATTTAAGACTGGCAGGAGCAAACTTTTATATATCTACTAGTTTATCATACAGTTTTACTTTGCAATATCATATTTCATTTCAGTCTACCTTCTTTATACCTTAGTAAGATTTGAAAAACTTATAGCATAAAGATTATGCTGTCACATATTCATTGAGGTTGCCTGCTATAAGTATCATAAGGAAAAAAATAAAAATAAATTTAATGTTAGCATTCAATAGAATCCTAACATATATATAAGTGAACACATTTTTAATTTTATATTGCTTTTAATATAAAAATAATTTTAAATAAAATATTATTCTTTGTCTAAATACCAGAAACCATAAAATATAGTCTAGTACGTTTAGCATCATGAAAAGTGCTTAAATTTGAAAACCATTTTTTAGCACCTTAAGTGTTTAATTTTCAGGAAAAGTCCTTAAAAAGTGCTTAATTTTCTTGGGAAGATGAAGAAAGCTTTTCATTTTGCTTTGTTTCCCCACAAGATAATCGTGGTTGTGAAGGCTTGTTTTCCAGATGCATCAAAAAAGGAAACTAGCTAAGTGGAAAAATTCAAAGAAGTATTGAAGTATTCCAAGGGTTCCAGTACATCTTAAGATAACGCTTATTGTTTGTTTTCTTTTCCCCTTTACATTTTTTTTTGCTCCCTTTTTTGTCTACAATGTACATTGCCATTTAGTTAGTTATATGGAAGGAGCAATACGAAATGTGTACTATGCCATACTTATCGTGAATTGAAAAACATTCAATTTTTAATGCTTTAGATGTTGAAGAATTTATTTAAGTTATGCCTGGTACTTATATATTTAAAGTTTTATGTGTTGTTAAAGAAAAATATGTGATATGGTCCGATCAATGAAAAATAGGAAAATAGTAGGATGAATTTGATGTGCCAAAACAATATATCAAACATGGAAAAATCTGCTTTAAAAACACTAACATATTCAATCATTATTCTCATTACTGTTTCGTTTTGAATCAAATGCTTGAACTGCCTATTACATGTATTGAATTGTAATTAATTGCAGTAGGAAATTACGTTAGTCGATCGCATAAAATCCAGTATGATGAAATTATAACTTGAAACCTTAAATTTTCAATGATCGTGATATCTTTTGCAGTATTTTTTTTAATGTCCCCATCCATTTGAACATTTCTATTCATTGGACAAAGCTTTCCAAATTTGTTTTGTTAAAGAAAAAATAAATTGTTGGATCTGTTACTTAAATATTTTTTAAAAAAAATAAAAAGGGGGGGGGAGTACAATTTTTTTTTTTTTTTTTTAAAAATTTAAATTTTATTATTTTATAATAATTTTTTTTCTTTTTATAACTTTTATTGAAATTTTTTCCCCAATGAAATCTATCTTTATATATAAAATCTTGACCTGAGCAATGCCCAGCATAAAGCCATTGAAGTTAGAAGCATGAAATTTGGAAAATTATTTTTTGGTTATTAGAAGCTCACTAAGAACAGATTCCTCAAACTTTTAATTCAAGCTTTAACTCAAAAACAGAATTTTAATGTGTTTTTATCATAACTTCAAAGCATATTATCCCATAAAAATTATTTTAACACTGTTTTAACAGTAAAAAATAATATAAATAAATAAATAATAAAAAATAAAAATTTTGCTTGGTCGAGTGTAATTTTTTAAAAATAATTTTTGAGAAATTAGTTTGGACACAGTTTACAACAAAGATTTTTATTATAATGAAATTTAAAATGATACTGCTTCCTCAAATTGTTGAATCATACTATTCCACAGCTGTTAAAATTGTAGTAAAAGGGAGTGAAATGCTTTCTTTGCTCTTATTTAAATTTTTAAAAAATTAAAGCATGTTCATTGCATAAAATTCTTCATTTGTTAAATTTTGAAGCAATGCTCTGTATTGTCTTGAACTGCTTTCAAGCAATGCTCTGTATTGTCTTTCAAGAAAGACTTTTTTTTTTAAATGCTTCAATTAGCAGTTTTACTTTCTGTTATACAAAATTTAGAGAAAATATTGCAATCGTCAAGAAATTCATACTCAAGATTTTAATGAATCTCCATTTTTATACCTCCTTGAATTCGAAAACACATTTTTTTAAAAATGTCTGTCTAAGACAAAGATAGCGCAAAAACACTTTGAGCTAGATGGATGAAATTTGGTGCATAATCTTCACATCAAACTTGCAGATTTCGATCAAATTTTCAGCAACATTAGTTCAGAGGAAATCTGTTTACTTGTCTGGCTGTTCGAATATAAGTTAGCATGTTAATTACAAAATGAAGAGAGCTAGATCGTTTGGTACGCAAATTTAATATCTTTTGTATAAACATCTGCCGAATTTTGAACCAAATCCAAAAAGATGTTGTCTTGTCTAAAGCGCAAATTCGCTTTAGGATACTTGAACCGCCTGCCAGAGATTAATCCTAAAACACTGGCCAACGATCACATGATAAATAGAATCAGTAAAAATATTTAATTCACACATAGAGTTAATATTCCATAATTATTGTACGCCAATGCCTTATAAGGCATTTCCTGGCAATATGCAAGAAAGTTTTGGGAAGACACTTTGGCTGATTTATATCTATTTTGCTTCTAACTACGGAGCTGGGTTTTTTTTTTTTTTTGAATTTATTAATTTGTTTCCGTTCTTTATGAAAACTATCACTTGTGAAAGCATTTTCACTTCTTCGTAAAATATATATAACATTTCTTCTGTACTTATTTTAAGTAAGAATATTTTCTTGTAGGTTAGAAAGTAGATTTTCATTAACTTTTAGGAACATTAAACTTTCAAAAAAGACTTTTACTACACTTTAGAAATAAGAGATGATTAGACAATTTCTTTTTAGTCTGATCATTTGTGAACGCTGCTATTATTTTCTATTAAAAATGATTTAAAAAACTTATTTAGAACATGGCGTTGTTCTATCATCAATTTCATGGCAGCTTTGCCAGGCGTATGAGGATAGTCATAAGAATGCTTAGTTCTTAGCTTTATAAGATTGCAAATAAAATCACTTGATAGAATGAGTCAGTGCAGGAAGAAATTGAAATTTACTTTTTCCAACTCAGCCATGTTGGATCTTAATTGTTATTACTTATATAAAAATCAAATACAAAATTTGTGGTCATGCTGAACTTCTACATCACTATCGACATTTTCCGAAATGTTGTATCTATCTGATATATTAGTTTTTAGAAATGTTAAAAAGGCTCACAGATCTTTACTAATAATCTTATAAAAGTTGACTTAATTTTTTTGGTATTAATAGTCTTTTTTTTTTCTTTTCCTTTTTATGCTTTTATTAAATCTACAAAGACATAATTTTACAATAGAAGATGTTGTGCAAATACAGATATAAATATTAAAATTTAAAAGTTAGCACCTAAAATTAATTTTGAATAATTTTTTTCACTAAAAATTGCGCTTTATTATAAAAAAGAAAGAAAGAAAGAAAAAGAATGATATACTTAGAAAATACATAGTTTATGTATGCATACTTTACAAAGGTGCTAAATTTTGGGGCCTAAGTTGCTTAAAAATACTTAATTTTTGCAGCAGTTTCTCACCACACATTCTGTTAAAAAAAAAAAAAAAAGATTGTTTCTTCTGAATTTTTGTTGAAAGAATATTTTTCTTCAAAAATACTTTATTTTATTTGAAACTAGCCGCCTTTGGGGACCAGCCAGTTCGCCAGTATTACCGCTCACTACAATTTTCAATTAAATATTTTAAGTAACTGGTCTCTTAATAGATTCTCAAACAAAACATATTTAATCTTCAAATTTTGATAGTCATACCAAACTTATACTGTTTAGATCGTTTCGTTCAATTTACTATATATATTTTGCTAATTTGTTGTCATTTCCGGCAAAACTTCAACTTTAATTTAAAATGTAAAGGATGAAATTGCAATTAATATTAAGATATTTTTTTAATAAAACCAAGCGTTTTATTTTATTTATCATCTTTATTGTTATTTATTAATTATTATTATTATTGAATGTGAGTATTGCAAACATAATCGCTCGGTAATTAAGTCTTATGTTAACCACAAAATATTTTTCATAATTTATGTAATATCTCAAACAATAATTCAATAAAAATTTCTGGGATTCAGCATAAAATTCAGTTTTTAGTTTTGCTTTCAAAAGGATTGAAATGAAATCAATAATAATATTCAGTTCCTGCCTATAAATATATTTCAAAAATTATGAAGTCTAAATTTAATGCAGTAAGGTATCATATTCTGAGAAATATTCTGGGCACACCAAATTTTAAATAAATGAATGAATGTTTCTATTTTCCACGATCAACTAAGATTTATTTATGAAGTTTTAAATGTTAAGAATTTAAAAACACTAAACATTTTCATAATCTTAGGCCAATTAATCTTGAGAAACCTGCGCGCCGATTGGCGTATTTTCTTTGAAGCGATCGATGGAAAATCTAAAATTATCCTTTTTTTATTGAATAGTGATATTCAAATTTTCATAAATCAGTCAGTTTAAGTGATTGGAAATTAACTCTTAAAAGTCAGTGATTTAGTTGATTGGAAATTAACTGTATGACCACAATAAAATCTGTGCTTTCTCTTGTGGTGTATGCATTCTCCTTAATATCCGCTCGAATAAAACATCACATACAAAAGTACTACATACAACAAACACATCAAAAGTAAACATAACATTTCAATAGTTGCCAAAAACAAAAGAGAGAAAAATGCAATTAATAAGCAGACGATATTTAGAAAAGTACAGATATTTAGACTGGAAAATGAAATTATCTGAAATTAAAAACACGCGCAGACGATATTTACAAAAGTAAAAATATTCAAACCTGAAAAGGAAAATATATGAGTTATTCCATCAATAAATGCCATAAGTTTGTTTATATCTTCATTATTTTATAAGTCATTAAACATCAAAATGGGTCCGGGACTAAATAAATACCCTGTATAGAGAGTGTAAAAGATCATAAAATAATTTTTCTTGAATTTACTTTTTAGAAAAAATAATATTTCATATTTGTTTCATTTCCTACAGACACGTGCCGAAAATTATGTTTTTGCAGATTTCATTTCCAAAAAGATTTAATTTATTTTTAATTGGAGCTTTTATCAATGTGATGGCAACACTTTGAAAAAAAGCTAATTTTTTTTCCATGAATGCGAAACGTGCTTAATTTTAATTTTTTACAAAAAATGTTATTGAAAAAAATAGTTAAAATATTTATTTAAAAATTCATTAAAAA